>CM069451.1:60798102-60927742 GCA_035610835.1 Ophiura sarsii
AGAAATAAAAGAGGAGGAGGAGAAGAAAGAGAAGGAGGAGAAGGAATAAAAGAGGAGGAGAGGAGGAATAAAAGAGGAGGAGAAGGAATAAAAGAGGAGGAGGAAAAAAGAGGAGGAGAAGGAATAAAAGAGGAGGAGGAGGAGGAGGAGGAGGATGAGGATGAGGATGAGGATGAGGATGAGGATGAGGATGAGGATGAGGATGAGGATGAGGATGAGGATGAGGATGAGGATGAGGATGAGGATGAGGAGGAGGAGGAGGAGGAGGAGGAGGAGGAGGAGGAGGAGGAGGAGGAGGAGGAGGAGGAGGAGGAGGAGGAGGAGGAGGAGGAGGAGGAGGAGGAGGAGGAGGAGGAGGAGGAGGAGGAGGAGGAGGAGGAGGAGGAGGAGGAGGAGGAGGAGGAGGAGGATGAGGATGAGGATGAGGAGGAGGAGGAGGAGGAGGAGGAGGAGGAGGAGGAGGAGGAGGAGGAGGAGGAGGAGGAGGAGGAGGAGGAGGAGGAGGAGGAGGAGGAGGAGGAGGAGGAGGAGGAGGAGGAGGAGGAGGAGGAGGAGGAGGAGGAGGAGGAGGAAGGAGGATGAATAACAGGAAGGAGGATGAATAACAGGAAGGAGGAGGAATAACAGGAAGGAGGAGGAATAACAGGAAGGACGAGGAGCAGGAGGAGGAGTTAAACAAATGTTTAGAATTTTGAAAGTAACGTTTTCAATTCTGTAAAATAAATCAGTGACAATTTGGGTTTATAATAATACATATTGCGTTTCCTAACAATTGGCTTATTAGTATTATTCCAAGCCTAATGGATTTATCTCCGAGCAATACCAACCCTAATTTGTATCTGCGTAAAGAAATCACCGACCTCGACACAGATTTTATTTTCTAAGATTCTTTCGATTGATTTTTTTTGCCTTTCCCGGTGGTATTGTCATCTGTATATTGGCATATCTCGATACGGAGAGACATCGCGGCTTTTATTTGCCCCGTTCGCGTTTGTTGTATACCGTATCTTATATTCTTGTTGTATATTAAGCAACGGCAATGTCCTTTGGGATAGACAAGAGATGGAAAACGAGATTGGTTTTGTTGTATCAAGGCACTTGCGTAGAAACCAATTATGGCATGGTCTCGGATCACTGCGCGCACTCAATTTTCTCACTCTTTTTTAACTGCCGCGCGCCGCGTATGGTAATTTGCATATCCCGCGCGAATAACGAGTAATTGAAAATCAAAAGTGCGAATGAAGGGTCGTTAAGGCAATCTCATTCTATAAACATCAAACTACAGGGTGTCCCAAAGGTTTCGATACCTTTTTAAAGCTGTATATCTCCAGTAAGATGATTCGCAGTATAAAATTGAAAACATATTTGGATAGAGAAAACTTGTAGAATTAATTTGATATCAAACTCGCGATTACAGCTAACTGTGTTGCCAAAGTAACGTAAAACGGGGTGAATTGGGACATGGGGTGAATAGAAACAAAATGGGAAACGTTTTGAAATCTAATTTTTTTTGTATTTGATGTATACTACGGTATTTGTTTTCTTTTTCCAATATTGAAAGAGCAATATAATAGTGTTCAGGAAATGATCCAGTGGATGTGAAAAACCAAATGTGGAGCCCAGGGTATCGAGGAAAAAAAGGGTGTCCGAAAAAATACTGACAAATGGTGTGGTCAAAACTGTCCTGCTCCTAACTGCATAAATTAAGCAAATTACCTGGAAATGCACCAGGGTCTAGATCCTACAACATACTCTTTGACGGGTTCCTCTCAAAAGTGTAGCTCATATGACCATGGGTACAAGAAAAAGATTATGGTCTGGATAAGTGTATAAAGTGTTTCTATTGACACAGTGGCGTAGCTCAGGGGGGGGGGGGGGGGGGGCAGGAGGGGCAAATTCCCCCCCTGACGAAAAAAACCCCAATTTGAGCCCCCGCCCCCCACCCCCCTAAAAAAATAAAGGGGGTGAGAAAAAAATGAAATAGGAAAAATGTGTGAAAAAAGATCGAGGTTATTAGCCAAATAGAAGGAAAAATTGTACATGTAGTACATTTATTGTGCGATTTTTTTTGGACTGTACGATTTTTTTTGGACTGCGAAATTTTTTGACCTCACTGTCCCTATCCACCCCGTTTTAATACGGTACAGAGAAGAAAAAAAATCCAAAATGTAAAACTGCACTTCCATATAAACGCGTATGAAGTGAAGGTAGCGAGAGAAGGAGAAGAGAAATGTTTTCAATGGTGATTTTCTTTAATTATAGATTGAAATAATCCATTTTATTAACATAATTAATGCTGTGAACAAAATGTGAAGTGAAAGCCTTTTTGCAAAAAGCAACATGAACGGAATGTGAGGAACCTGCAGCACGTGATTACAGCAAAGTAATCCTGCTGGCGT
Source organism: Ophiura sarsii (assembly GCA_035610835.1). Lineage (NCBI taxonomy): Eukaryota > Metazoa > Echinodermata > Ophiuroidea > Amphilepidida > Ophiuridae > Ophiura > Ophiura sarsii. The sequence goes on from CM069451.1 coordinate 60,800,502, forward strand.
CCATCCTGCAAGGTGAATAAATGTTTAATAATAATAGTATTGTGAGTTATGTGACCAACCCTTTCAGAGTTATCTCGTATATTCATTACTTTATGAATAATCGCAATAGCTGCGTACCAAGTGCGTTCCAATCAAATTAATCGTTAGATGATAACGCGCACGCCGAGCGCAGGTTACTAATAATTGCCCGAAAGGACTGCGCCAAAGTGTTCGATTGTCTTGCTCATTGACCGACCAATCAAATCAAAGCCTCACACCCCTAAACTGAATATTCAATGAGTTATGAGAAAACATGATTAAAGCTTATTTCTGATTGGTTGAATGATAAAAATATTAATGAGGGAATGAACCGACTTGGACTGTTTCAATAACTAAGAAGGGGTGTTTAAAATAAACAAAAATACTAATTAATTATTAGCGCAATTATATTCGGTACAAATCAACGATTTGGATCTTTTTCAATAATGAATGAGAATAATGACTGCTTAACAACTATTTTCATGATTTTTTTTTGAAATCAGAGGTTGTTGTTCTGGTCATTTCGAATTGTTCCTCAGGGGCTGCGCCCCTTCGGGACAATTCCTCAGACCAGAACAAAAACCTCTGATTTCAAAACAAATTCACGAAAACAGTTGTTACGTATTATTCTCTAGCACTTGGCTTGCGCGCACACAAGTTCTATCTCATATAGCACTAAACCCCCCGGTATATGGTCTCCGAATTTTTAGCCTGGGAAAGCCCTACCCCCGTGGCTAGGTGGTGTTGTAGCTCGCTTGTAACGCCGGTGGCCTGCGTTCAATTCCCGGGGCCGGCAGACATAATTGATTTTTTGTTTTTTTATTTAACCCCCCCCCCCCCCCCCCCCCCCTCCCCCTCCCCCTGTTCTTCGTTCCATCCCCACTGACACGTTTTTGGGGTTATGGTTAACAGAGATATAAAACTTTAAAAGGTATCAACACTTTTGGGACACCCTCCTGTATTTATGGGAACAGGAAGAGGCTTTTGGATCTTTTGTAGACTTCCTCTTACAATATGATACGTCTTTCATTCTTGTATCGAGATGCATCAAGACGTTACATGTGTTTGACGATCAATTTCATCAAACCATTTTAATACATTTTGTTTTCAAATAAGTGTTTCATTGCATATCTCGGAAAACATTATTTTCAAATTAGATCATTAACATTTTATATAAATGCTTGCGCTTAGAAGTAGGCACTTGTTTAAATCTATCAATGTAATGTTTTGAAGACAATTGAAATTGGAAATAATTGCCCACTTTTTCGATGAAACTTGTTCTCCGCCGTCCTTTCCTGCAAATAAAGGATTCCTGTTCTCAAGTCTTTAGTGCGACTAGATGAAAGGGTCGGGCTTGCTGGTCAGTGATTTCGTCATATTGGTGGGTGGAGTTGATGAATGACCATACAGGAACCAGATGAAATTCACCCCAAGTATTTCCCAAGTCATCTTCTGAAAATGAAGGGTGCGGGGCATTCACATGCTATTCACATATCGAATGGCAAATTTTGACCTCAATTTTAAATATCAAACTTACATAGAACCTATGATAATCGATCATAAATAATAACACTGTAAAGTGTAAAGAGCAAAAATCAAAGAATTCATAAAATACGATTTTGTTGACATTGCCTATATTGATTGGGCAAAACTAAGAAGAATCGTAACTCAAGAACGAAACATCCATTTACATCCATAATTGACACATAATATATAATATAAACTAATTCCGCATGGCATCATGTTTTCGGAATTTGATGATTCAAACTTCCGATAGTACCATGGCGACCTAAACTCCAGCCAACTAGCACGTTGCGTAGCGAATTTAAATTTGAACAAGAAATAAAAAACATTCCGAAGATGGAATTAGTTGCAGATTTATGTGTTGACTGTAGATTATGTGTTAGTTTTGACCAATCAGCAGCCTTGCTTGATTACCATAGCAACTATGTCAACAAAATTGTATTTTCTGATTTTTCTTTAAATTGCTCTTCACAATAATATATGGTTATCATAGGTTCCACGTAAGTTTGATATTTAAAAATAAGGTCAAAATGTATTTGAATAGCATTTGAATGCCCCCTGAACCATCTGAAAATCATTTTCCACGTGCAATTTGGTGCCCGTCGTGGGCCTTGTCCAAAGAAACTTCTACACACTTGAAGAGCATTGGGCACAACCTAAGCCTGAACCACGTCACGACATACCGGTGAAAGTCCCTCGGTGTCTGATATGTTTGGCAGTATGGCAAAATACATTTCACCAAAATATACCTCAGCCTTCACTGTGATAACAATAATATCGAAAACATATTAAATCTACAAATCACAGTTAAAATAAAGTTTAATCATATAAAGTGCCATTTGTAGATATAAAGCTGGTGTAAGGATGGGCAGTATCTATATAGAAAGTTATTAATTAGTGTGGACTATAATTTCTTCATTAGAAAAGTTTGTTTTGGTTTAATTGATTATCGTCGACAGAAGTTTGAACCGTGACAGACCGTCCGACCGTGGTACCCAACGTGACGCACCACAGCACATTGAACCGTGACAGACAGCACAAAAACACGGAACGATGCAAGAAATTATTACACAACCAATGTGTCACGGGTATAAAAGCATTTTTTAATTAAGTGTCAAATAAAAATGTTCTTGACGCAGATAGGACCTGAAGTAGCGTTAAGATTGGTGTTGAGTTTATTTGATTTTCTTGGTTGTATGCCGCTTAGATAATAATGGCCTATCATAACACAGTGCCTATCGGATGTTTGTTTTAAACTACGATGGGTTTTATTACATGATACTTTATTGCAACCTCGGGATAGATTTTCTTAATAGAGGATATTATTAAAATCCAAGATAATTTCCGGAGAAATATGTATCTAATATTGAAATGCGTTTCGAGAGGTACACGGAGCCCAGGACACGGAGAAAGTTTTTGTCTTAAGGGTCAGATGGACCTTTATTGTTGCATTTCATGGTATGTTAACTCCCCGGGGTTACATTGCGGATAACCGTTTGTTATAGCGAATTTTATATCGCCCGACGATTTGGTATTTAGATACATCGTGTAAAGATGGTAATTGGCCTGTAGTCCATTCACCTTCCATTGCACAGAAATATCAGTGCGTTGATTCCTTTAATCGACGCAGCGGTAAAGCTTAAGTAAAAAGTGAAGCTCAAGAAAAGAAATAAACCGTCTAACGATATGATAGACTGGATCCCACGTCCCTCTATATTTTATCGACATTATGTATTAGTTTATTGGATTTTTTACTACGAAGTAAGTTTATATATATTTTTGAAGACATCTGTACAGAACCTGGGATTATTGGAAATCTGTTTCACGTGCAATGAAATTGACATTCACGTATTGCTAAACCTTAAAACCTACCATCAGGTCATGCAACAAAGTTCTAGAAATATTCAGGAGAAAAGTTTGAAAAAACATAGAATATATATAAAAAAGATCAAACGGCCACTTATCTTAGTGTGCACTTCATATAGCTTATCGAAACAACACCTCACCTGTACAAAAATTAGTTAAAGGACAGGACGATGACGACGCCGCCATCATTCACTTGGTATTCTGCGCGTTTTGATTTGCCGTAGGGTAAACCAATTAACCTGCCACTCAGATAACACGCGAATTACTTGTCAAGAGTGACTTTGAAACGCATCGTCATTTAATTAACTTAATATAATTTTAATCAAACAACATAATTCCAATATTTTATTGATTATTGCTTGACATTGCCTTGGAGATTGTATATTTCATTTGGTTGGACGTGTAATTTCATTTTATTTATTTTATAATATGGGCCAATATAACTGGCATTAGTGCAAATCACGAACTTTCTAAAGGAGATTGCCTACATCTATGTGTGAGAAATGTTGCTCACGTAAAAGAAGGAGAGGCAGACGGCGGCGATAATGATAACGATGATATGAAGTTGGTTGCGAAAACAGTGGCCAATTTCAATCTTAGGGAACTGCACCCATTCGGAGTGGGATGATTTATATATATCCCATTTCAAGGCGACAGACTCAGTAACAAAATCTGATTTTTTTTCTTCTCGCGCTACGCGTGCATTTGTCAAGGAATAACATTTAAGATGCCCGTTTAAAACCAAAATGTAGGCCTACTTTAATTATTGACAGATTCGTGTTGGCCTATTATAGACCCTATATTTAAAAAAATCGCACGCTAATCGCGCACGTGATCAGGAACAGATACTCGAGCAAGATGCTGTGAAACCATCCGGGGGAAGAGCCTGGTCCCTACCCATGCTACTGGCAAATCCTGCACATGCCATTGGGTTAAAAGCCGAACAGATGAAGGAGATAATGACGACAACAACGACGAAGGCCAAGATCCAAAGACGATGAGGAGGACACCGACGATATGACTTAAGAGGCAATGACAGAAAGCCGAAAATGATGACAAAAGATGACAACGATTATGCAGAGTATAGTGGCAAAGCAATGGCGATGGAGAAATCGATGGCGACGACAAACAAACGATGGTTAAAAGAGTGGAACTGTTGTAAACTAAGGGTAAAATGTGCGTTTTCACCTAAAATACACTCAAAAAAGAGTGAAAGTCACTCCGAGTGAAAATAATAAAACAATTTCGAGTAGCTCACAGAGGGACAGCTCTATATAACGCTGTCACTCTGTGACCTCCTCAGAAGAGTGACATTTCGGAGTAGTTTACAACAGTTTCACTCTTTCTGAGAGTGAGGCTTTCACTCTTTTACATTTAGAGAGTAAGCCTATGATGATGGCAAAATGCAGACGATGGTGATGACGATGGAAGGCAATGAAGATGACCAAGAGCCGATTGAGAACAACATGAATGACGAAGACAACGATGATGGCAAACTGAAGAACAGTATTTCGGTGACGTTAAAGAAAAGAAAAGGCAACATTTCAAAATGTCAAGTACGGGGGTGAAATCGCAAACGGGATAGAACTATTTAGGGACACCTGAATACCAATTTCAGCTCTCCAACAGGACCATAGTGAGTTATCTTCGAAAACACTAGTTAAACGAACGTTGAACATCTTATATAATTTGTATCGCAGTGAAGGAAGACACATCCATGCCATTTCGATTTAAAATGTTGTCATTTGTATTAATCACGCACGATTTCATCTTAATAGCGTGACAGGAGTGTTTTGTTTTTCCATTGCAATCACTTCAGTAGCCTTGAGTAGACTCCTTGATGCTCGCGGTGCATTTTAAGCGAATATTACAGGCAGTCTGATAGGCTGATAGGTATTAGATACGCCCTAAAAATTGCTAACCATAAAATGTGTTTTGAAACATATCTTAGCAGATAATATCAATGTTAACATTGTTCTGATTGTTATGCCATTCATGACTATATCAATCCGTTAAATGAAGTTGTGCTAATAAAAGTTGAAGTCTAAACTCCTCAAGAGAAATAAAGTTTCTCTATAAGAGCATAACCAAATAATGCTATCATCATTTGAAAGAGATATCCATGGTATCTTTTACTGATAGCAATATCCATATCTGCTATCTACTGCTGATAGTAATATATCTGCTATTTACTACTGATAGCAAATTCTATCGATGTCTGCTATCTACTGCTGATAGTATATACACATCTACTATATGAGGCTAATAAAGCAATATCCTTTCAACTATCTACTGCTGATATCCATTTATATCTACTGCTGATAGCATAACCATATCTGAAATGTTATGCTGACATTGCAGCAATGGTCATACTGGTAGCGATAGCGATTGATTTTTTTTTTTTAATAGTGAGACACCATCACAAAATTGCCCCAAAAATGAAACAATTAGTATAGGGAACTTTAACGCTTTCCATGCGGCAGACGGCTGCCAACGACATTCCAAAATGTCTCAAATTGTTTTAAAAATATCAAAATTGTTTAAATTCATAAACATATTTGGAATCGCCATGTGAAATGCATTGAAATAAGTACAAACATGCCTCGTATTGGTTCAGTAATCCTTGAGATAGACTTTTAAAATCGGGAAAGGTTTCTGAAAATCTGTTTTTTATTTGGTAAAACTAATAGCCGCGTGGAAAGTGTTAATATACATACATTGGAGAAACTGATTGATTCAAAAAATGTTTTAAAAACTGGCAACTCCTGCCATGCCTGCTTGAAATTGTATTGACATAAAGAATTGTCATGAAGTTTCCAGAGTTATGTAATGTCAGCGTCTTGTCTACAAAGATGATGATCACTGTTAACTTTTGAAACATAGTTTTGATGAGGCTGGGTCAATGACTTCCTTGCAATGGTCCTGCATCAAAATGCCATCGTTGATAATTTCTCGTCAACCATTTTCGATGTTGAAATGTCACACATGACGTGTCGAGTCAATGCAATTTTGAAGTCGACTGAATTATCTCTGTGAATGCTATTAATAACAGAAATCAGCTATTAATAACAAGTCATAAATAAATCAAGTTTAAAACAAAAACATATATCACACGTGGTGTCAAATATTACGGTAATCGGCGTACGGTTAATGATATTATGCATTCGCCATCATAACTATTATGAACTCAATATCGAATGCTTGATAGGTGTCGCGGCTGTAAGACACCTATCATGCTAAACTTATTAAATCGCGAGCTATATGAAAAATTATCTAATAATAATAGTTGAGCAAATAACCAATTTGTAGTGATTTAGTCTCATCATTGGTGGGTGCAATGACATAAAATGTGATTTGTTTGGCGGGACCAGACCTTTCAATCATTATACAATATTTACCCTTTTTTAACCCTCGTCCTACTAGGAGGGGGTCCTACTAGGAGGGGGGTCCTACTAGGAGGGGGGTCCTACTAGGAGGGGGTCCTACTAGGAGGGGGGTCCTACTAGGAGGGGGGTCCTACTAGGAGGGGGGTCCTACTAGGAGGGGGGTCCTACTAGGAGGGGGTCCTACTAGGAGGGGGTCCTACTAGGAGGGGGGTCCTACTAGGAGGGGGTCCTACTAGGAGGGGGTTCTGGTGGCACGAAAATGCAACAGTAAGCGACCTCTGGCATCTAGGTAATCGATTTTACATTCTTTGCGCTCATTTTAACGGGAAGGAATTGAGGGTACCACCTATAGCCGGGGGTATAAGGTAAGCTGTCACAGTCTGATAGGCAGGGGGTGATTGCAACTCTTAAAATATTTCGGATCGCCATTTTGAAAATTATCTTAATCAAGTTAATAATGGTACAGTAGTCTTAAATCTTATAGTAGGCCTAATATATTAGAAACCGTCATCATTTCCCTCTCTCAAAAGCTAAAAACCTGGTGAAATTCTGATATTTGAAACTATTTTGGCGATAATTTAAATGTTTGGCCTATATTTCACTGTATATACAGCGGTATATTGAGGTCGGTCATGTTTATGACGTCATTGTGCGTTGGATTTTGGATGTTTGTATATTTTTGGTATAATTTGAGTCTTGAACTTGGTAGTGCAGAAAAGGCTTAAAACAAGTTACTGTGTTTGAGCGGTGGCATAACGATAAGTCAGGAATCCGTTTGACATTATTGATAGCGGGACCAGTCTGCAGTATTCCGCGCTGTAAATAAAATATGTAAGCGAAGTTAGGATGTTTAGGACACATTTTTGCATCAAATCGTGATCAAAGAATGAGTCAGTAAACCTTATGTTTTTATCGGGAACAACAGCGGGAACGGGACCAGCCGCCAAAGCGCAATGTGCAGTTACGCCGAGAGGAAATTTTCCGTCGTAAAACGATAACGACGTCAAATTGCCCGTTGAACTTAACTTATTTTCCCGTCTATGCCGTATACTCGCTAATGCATAAACCATAATGGATCTTAATTTACTATGAATGGTATAACACATGTAGTCCGAAATAAATCTGCATTGTGTGTTACAGGCGTTAGGATTGATAGGTTGAACGAATGTTTGTTTAAAGATTCTGATCTTTATTTATTGAAATTTGTTTTTATATAATGTATTAAACATGAATAATTGCATCGTCAAATTCGTTCTGATATGCTATGTATCCTTGTTTAGGTGTGATATAGATACCTAATGGTAGGCTTATCTGTATACTATCTATTATATCTACCCACGGTATATAACAGGCACATGCAAATCTGCTCTCCTTCTTTCTTTTATGGTGTTCATAAAGACATCTAAATGAACTTGCTCAACTGGGCATCTTTTCTGGCAACTGAAACTCACCAATATCTGCAAACCGGTTATAAGTTGCCAGTTTTTTCGTTTTCGTTTTCGTTTTGGGTTTTTATAGGCATTATACGTACGTACTGATCGTGGAGTGCGGCCTTGGTTATCACAAAACAAACAACTTAATCAATCGATAGAATTCGAACTTTTAATCCACTTTTGCTGACTTGCCTAAATTAAAGCGATTAATGTTTGTAAAAAATCCATCCATTCCTCCATATCCATTTACCGTTTCTACAAGTGCAATCAAACAGCGGTTTTGTTGCGATATTATTATACGTCCACCACGGTGAAAAATCATAAGGATTTAGGTACACAATAATTATGGCTATTAAAAAGCTTCGGCTTTCTTAAACTTTATGTGTGAAAATATTAGTTAGAAAATTTGTGCCATCTGTCGCCAACCCTTAAAATTAGGCCGGCTTTATGAAAACATGATTGGGTCATTTGATACTGCCAGATTCGACAGGCTATCTTGCCTAAAACCCACTAAACTGACTGACCAATAGATAGATGGTCAGTGAACATAACAGCGGACAATGACCTCCGCTGTCAAACACCCCAATTAGAGCACTAGAGTTAGTGTCGTGGCTCAGTTAGTATTAATTATAAGGTTAATAACGTTTCGTCGCATTTGACCAGTGATATTGGAGCAGTACTACACCAGGTCTAACAAGAGATTAAAATAGTTTAGAACAATCGGGTATATAAATTGGGCCATATAAAACAATACAATGTTTCTTGTTTGGTTTTCTCTCTTTTCTTTTCTCATTATTTTTATTGTGAAAAATTGCTAAGCTTTTATAAGTGATATCTCTATAAATAAATATGAAGCAAAGAAAAAGGGAGAAAATGTGCCGACTGCTCAGGCAGTCAAACAAAATTGGTGAAATAGAGTGGTGAAAAAAGTTTCACTTGTCGCAAGTGAATTTCAGTAATATCCTCCATTTATAAACTGTTGCAACGGAAAACTCTTATAATATATTAACATTGCCACGAAAGGCACTCTTTTAACATTACAGTCTTTTCCTATTTCAGTTTGAAATATTTTAACATACGTGAAGAACACAGAGGGAAATTGACAGAAATAATTTATTTCAGATAATATATTTGAGACATTTCTTAAGTAGGAAGCCAAAACGAACGAGAAACATGTTGTCTTTTTACTTGGCCATATTTGAGTAGAAAATAGATCAATTATGTGTACAGCTCTAATTGATATGATATTATAGCTAGAGGTGCCATGGCGAGTGACCTTTTAAAAATATTAGCATGATCAAAATAGTTCAAGAATTCAGGTTAATTATTTCAACATATGCTCTATTATAAGTGCTTTTGTCTCAATATTTTAGCTTAGATTATTTGAATAGTGACTTAAATAAGCCAATTAATCCCAAATCGTTTAGACTTTGGGATTAAACAAACATATGTTCGATTTTTTCAACAAGCCGCGTACCCAACAGATTAAGCTGGATTTCCCTGCACCTTAGCTTACTAAATGACCATTAGGGATATTGATGATGGTACATATCTTCTGCTTACGGCTTATCCCCCACCTTTTCCTGATAGCAACATCCACATAATCATTGCTATCTTCATCTTCTAAGAATAGCAGTATCAATATTTGTTATCTACAATAGTAATATCCATCTCACATACCGCTGAGAGCCATCAATATTTTAAAAAGTTCCTTGACTATCTTAAAGTGCGCTTAATGTACTGTTGCAAGTATTTCCATATATTGCTGTTGTAAATTGCCGATTTTGACATTACTCAATACTAATGTAACAACGACATGGATGTTACTATCAATTTTAGATAATTGAAATGACTATGTTGCTATCGGATTTGGTTTGGTCGGGGGTGTGCCGCTGGAGATTCAAAACCCATACCCATTTTTAGGGGTGATTTTGGAAAAATCGGTACCCATTTTTAGGGGTTTTGCTTCATTTTAGACCAAATTTTCGCAAATTGTCGGGAAAATAGACCTGATTTTGGCAAATTTTCGCGAAAATAGACATAATGTTGGCAAAATTTTGCGAAAATAGACCCATTTGTAAAAAGTGACCCCATTATTAGGGATTTCCAGCACAAAATCATACCCCATGTTTAGGGATTTTGTGCCCAAAAAGCTACCCATACGGCACACCCCCGTATACCGTCTCAGGCTAGTACCCCCCCCCCCCCCCCCCCCCCCCGAGGTAACATATAGGCTTGTTCTATCTTCAGTATAGTATACCGTATAGTGATGTTGCTGCATTATCAGCAGTATACATCATATAGGCCTATAGATGTTATATTGCTATCCGCAGTAGATAGCAGATCAAATATAGCTATCAGCAGCAGATATTATACCGTATAAAGAGCAGAAAATATTTGTATAAAGAGCAGAAAATATTTGTTTTATATCCTTCATCAAATTATATTATTGTTCATTAATTAATTCAACTTTCATAATATTAACATATACAAGAACTTTGACACGTAAATCGAGGTCATAGGGTAATAGTAGACTATTTCATTCTCCAAATAGTACCTCTCTCCCTCGTCAATAGCATTTTTGGTCTTCTTGACTTATGGTGAGACTATTTTTGATCATGTGACACACTGTTAACCAATTATTGAACAGGAATATATTGATGAAGGATATAATATTGTATGCCCGAAAACTATATCACGAGGTCAAATTTGGATTTTTCCATTGCACGAGGCGAAGCCGAGTGTGATGGAATAATCCAAATTGGACCGAGTGGTGTACTTTAACTATTGCACAAGCAAACGGCATTCAATATTTGTTTTATATCATGATATCACATTATTCGTTTCCAGCCATAATGATAGTAAAAACTATCACATGGTTGAAATCAAGCCTATCATGATATAACAATATTATCAGCAGTAACAATAGCTGATAAAGGTATTGATATTGCTATCAGCAGTAGATAGCATTGCTATCAGCACTATAATAGCAGGTATGTATATTGCTATCAGCAGTAGATAGCAATGGATATTACTATCAGCAGTAGAAAGCAGATATGGATATTGCTATTAGCAGTAGATAGCAGGTATGGATATTACTATCAGCAGTATATAGCAGGTATGGATATTACTATCAGTAGTAGATAGCAGTTATGGATATTACTATCATCAGTAGAATTACAATATTATCAGCAGTAACAATAGCTGATAAAGGTATTGATATTGCTATCAGCAGTAGATAGCATTGCTATCAGCACTATAATAGCAGGTATGTATATTACTATCAGCAGTAGATAGCAATGGATATTACTATCAGCAGTAGATAGCAGTTATGGATTTTGCTATCAGCAGTATATAGCAGGTATGGATATTACTATCAGCAGTATATAGCAGGTATGGATATTACTATCAGTAGTAGATAGCAGTTATGGATATTACTATCATCAGTAGATAGCACGTATGAATATTGCTACCAGTTGTGACAAATCTGAAATAAATATAGCAATATTGGTATTATTAGCAGATATGGATGCTATTATCAGTGGGAGGTATTAAACGTTGCATGTTATGACCGTAATTGATACAATGCCTAATTCATAAGCTTAGTGCTGTTTCAAAAAGATTTTAAGATATCTAGGCACTTTATCGAAGAGGACTAAGCGTGTTTTAAAAAAGAGAATCCGTTTAACCTTATATTATACATTACAAGCAATGCAACTATAATAGGATTATGCACCATTTCGTTTAAAACATGAACTTAATAGTAATAGGCCTGCATGTAATATGGAAAATATTGCTGATTATTGGGAAAATCACGCTACTATTTTTCTAATTGATAGTCGATTTTGGTCCATAAAAATCAGCACATTTTGTAATACAAATTCGATACAATATCAGCTTGTCAGCCTCGGGCTAATTTGTGCTTTGGTTGTCATATACGGCTGGCCGCTAATTAACCATAATAAATGGATTGTCCGTGTTGAAGTTGCTACTAATAATGACGCGTGCGTAAAATGAATACACAGTATGCTTAGGCTTGTGACTGTGTCGCATTTTAACCCTTTTAGGGCTGATATAGCTTGTAGCTTGCCTTGACACACGCGCTACTGCCTCAGTTGATGTATAAAATGCGCTGGGGAGAGGGGTTATCTAGGTTTCACTCGCGCATTTCAAGACAAATTTAAGCGTTTTACCACGTAGTATTTTAAATATTATCACGAAAAATGATTTTTATTCTAAATTGTATAACAAATATATAACAAATTTCGTTTTTGCAACCAATTTTGTAACCATGGTGGAAAATAATTAAAAATAAAACATTTTCATATTCACATGCTCATATCCGCATGGTCCAAAAAGAGTGCGTAATTAAGACATCACTCTTTAAGAAAACCCAATGAAATTTCAGGTACTTTCTAATCTAAACATATCGAATTCTGGGTAATTCTGATACCTTAAATTAACTAAACTATGCTAATAGTAAGCATTTGGTTTTTATTTATAAAAACCGACGATAAAAAGACCACTACTTAACGTTAATTAAATGTAATACTATTTGTTAACAACCACGTACAAACATCCTTTTAAGTTATTCTAGGTCCCTATTTAAATCTTGTATTAGATAAAGTTGTAGATCTCAGAACCATTTTAAATCACAAACTGCCATTTTTAGCAACAATAACAAAAAATAATAAACACTGTAGGCGTATACGTAAACTCCAAAAATAATGATATGGGATTATTTCTCCATATTAAGGATACGGTTTTATCTTTACTGCTCCGTTCTTGAAAAACTGCCGATGAATGTTGAAACTTTTTCTACTTTACTAAGATTGTGCATACATACATGTACTTCATCAGCAGACGAATGGTAATTGCCGTGAACGTAGTTGGCTACGCTTTAGCGACTGGGAGAGACCAAGTCGCCCCGGGGATTTGAGACAACCTACGTGTTATGTGTAAATTTTAATCAAGAAAATATCAATTTCCGACGAAGTGCTTAGGAATTATTAAATAGTATGCCATTTTGACGTTACTCCTTAGTGTCCTTATTTACATATATTGGCAGATTTCTTGCTGAGGGAGATTCTAAATGTATATATAATTCATGAATATAGGAAGGCTAAGAATAGTGAGGGGCAATGATAGCGATGTGAAAGATGATATTCCAAACGTTGATGACTTCTAATTCTGAACATTAAAACACCAGTCACCAGTCGAAACCCTTAACGGAGGTGATGAGCAGTCTACGTCATACCAGCTTACTACTTCGACAATTGTCATGCTAGTAGTGGATCCTCTGCTGATAGATATCCATATTTGCTCTCTACTGCTGATAGCAATGCGATTAACTACTGATAGCAATAACGATATCTGCGATTAACTGCTGATAGCAATAACGATATCTGCTATTTACTGCTGATAGCAATAACTACATCTGCTATTTACTGTTGATAGCAATAACTACAGTTACTGCTATTTACTGCTGATAGCAATAACTATATATGTTATTTACTGCCTATAGCAATAACTATATCTTATCTACTACTGATAGGAATACATGAATCCGCTATTGACTGCTGATAGCAATACATGTATTTGCTATTTACTGCTGATAGCAATAACGGTATCTGCTATTCACTGCTGATAGCAATAACTATATCTCTGCAGGTTACTGCTGATAGCAATAACTATATCTGCTATTTACTGCTGATAGCAATAACTATATCTATTGCTGATAGCAATAAATATATCTGCTATTTACTGTTCTTAACAATTACTATATCTGCTATCTACTGTGGCTGCTATCTACTGCTGATAGCAATAACCGTATCCGCTATCTACTGCTGATAGCAATAACTATATCTGCTATTTACTGCTGATACCAATAACTTTATCTGTTATTAACTGCTGATAGCAATAACTATATTTATTGCTGATAGCAATAAATATATCTGCTATTTACTGTTCTTAACAATTGCTATATCTGCTATCTATTGCTGATAGCAAAAACTGTGGCTGCTATCTACTGCTGATAGCAATAACTATATCTGCTATCTACTGCTGATAGCAATAACTGTATCTGCTATCTACTGCTGATAGCAATAACTGTATCTGCTATCTACTGCTGATAGCAATAACTATATCTGCTATCTACTGCTGATAGCAATAACTTTATTTGCATCTACTGCTGATAGCAATAACTATATCTGCTATTTACTGCTGATAGTAATAACTGTATCTGCATCTACTGCTGATAGCAATAACTGTATCTGCTATTAACTGCTGATAGCAATAACTATATCAGCTTTTTACTGCTGATAAAAATAACTATTATCTGCATCTACTGCTGATAGCAATATCTGTATCTGCATCTACTGCTGATAGCAATAACTGTATCTGCTATCTCCTGCTAATAGCAGTAGGCCTACTGATATCTGCTATCTCCTGCTAATAGCAGTAGGCCTACTCATATCTACATGTACCATTCTCTGCTGATAGCATTAACCACAGCAACTTTCTTTGCTGAAAGTTAAAACGGTATCTTCTAGGGGTGGGGCTTATACATTTTATATTACGCTAAAGAGAAGGTATTTTTTGAATAGATTTCAATTGATATTTCTTTTTGACCGCAGATTTTGTGACCCTCTTTTAATTGAAACATGATAAAATGTCACTTAAGTCCTATTGTATGCTTCGTTGCTGTATCTCTGGTCGGGAAACCACAATGGAGCATAAAGACCGGTATCTCTTAAACGTACTTAAGTCCTATCGTATGCTTCGTTGCTGTATCTCTGGTCGGGAAACCACAATAGAGCATAAAGACCGGTATCTCTTAAACGTACTTAAGTCCTATCGTATGCTTCGTTGCTGTATCTCTGGTCGGGAAACCACAATGGAGCATAAAGACCGGTATCTCTTAAACGTACTTAAGTCCTATCGTATGCTTCGTTGCTGTATCTCTGGTCGGGAAACCACAATGGAGCATAAAGACCGGTATCTCTTAAACGTAAAAAGTCCTATCGTATGCTTCGTTGCTGTATCTCTGGTCGGGAAACCACAATGGAGCATAAAGACCGGTATCTCTTAAACGTACTCAAGTCCTATCGTAATCGCATAGGCAGACTAAACGACAAGAGAGGAGGTACCCGTCATCAGATGAATTTGTCACCAA
This sequence comes from Ophiura sarsii, assembly GCA_035610835.1. Taxonomy (NCBI): domain Eukaryota; kingdom Metazoa; phylum Echinodermata; class Ophiuroidea; order Amphilepidida; family Ophiuridae; genus Ophiura; species Ophiura sarsii. The sequence continues at coordinate 60,815,903 of CM069451.1, forward strand.
GTGATTGAGCATTGTCTTGTTCGCGCCCCACAAACGTCGCGTTAGCTAGCCAGGCACCTTCACACCACTGTCGAATATTCATTTTATACATTGAAAAAGAGAAAGTGTTATATGATAATGCCAACACCTTATTGGACCGATCATCTCCCCAACAGTAGATCAAATGACGACTTTTTTATCATCGTGTATCTTCCTCTTCGTGCCAAGGTTTTAACGATTTAATGATGGTACACGGTGATGGGGGGAAATTACGAACACTGGTGTTTAATCATCTTCTTGACAAAACAAAACAAAACAAAACACGTAAAAAACCGGAAACAAACCGAAACAATACCTAGAAATAGTCATTGGTCTACCACTTTTCGCTCCTCTTTTCTTCGCCTCCTTATCGCATCTTCCAGGTATACCTTCAAAAACATTCCGTGCTACTTCATCAGAATCAGGGTATTTATGTAGTTAAATTTGATTTGAATGCCTCGTTGTTAAACAATTTTATTTCGTTACTACGGAAAACATATTTTATCTCAAATAGGCCTACCAGGACAAAATACATTACATTTTAGAGGCTAATTTATCTGAGCTAGATGTCAACATATCGATATAGGTTATGCCAACAAAAAAGGTCGTGATATGTATTTGAGTAACTTGTACTTGTGTACAACAGACATAGGCCTCTCCATATAAAGGGGTCAAAAAAGGTAAGTCCCCCCTAAAATGTAATCACGTTTGTTTGCATAACGCTACACCTAATTAGTCGTTTTGAGAGATTGAAACACTTAAGAAAAATAAAAACACTTGGCTACCCATAAAAAGTTTCTCCATTTCAATATCATTATTACTTTTCCCAAAATAGTCACACTTTACAAAAATGATGTTTTCAAAAAAAAAGTGGCACTTTATAAGATTCTATACGAGTTTGTGTGCATGAATCCATACACAATTAGGCGTTTTGAGAGATTGAAACATTTATGAAACGGGATAACCCTTGGCTACCTACACAAAGTTTCTCTTTTTCAATAGCATGTTTACTTTTCCCAAAACAGTCACATTTCTCCAAGATGAAGTTTTCCGAAAAGTGGCACTTTTCAACGATTCATGGAAGTTATTGACGTGAATTGGCTAGTCATGAATGAAATAAAATCGTTCTTTTTTTAAATTTTAAATAAGGACCAGCTAAAGAAAGAAAGACTTTCTTTTAATTATAAATAAAGACAATTCAATTTAATTTTAAACAGCACTGGAGACATTTTTGAAACTCTCTTGCATAAGATTTTGAAAAGTGCCACTTTTTCTAAAAAACATCATTTTGGTGAAATATGAATGTTTTGGAAGAAGTAAACATGCTATTGAAAAAGAAAAACTTGCAATGGGTAGCCAAGCGTTTTATCTTTTGATAAACGTTTCAATTTTTCAAAAAAGTACATTATTTTGTGTGTGGAGTGATGCAAACAAACGCGATCAAATTTTAGGGGGGGGGGCTTACTTTTTTTTACCCCTTTATGTATGGCAGCGATGGAAATACCCACATAATAACAAGACGAAATTACAAGGCGGGTGGGAGTGTGATATATACCAATTAAATTACATCCTTACGTTGTCAAATAAAATACCATCTCAACCATATACTAGGCTCAACGTCATACGGCTTCACAGGAGTTAAACAATATCACTTTCGTAAACGAATAGATTTGAGGGATTGACAAAAACACAAAGTCGATGTTTAGATATCGTGTGATATACACAGAAAGCTGGATTTGGTGATGGTTTGTGTCGTTTATGACCAATCTTTTAAATCTCTCCCGTCGAAAAATTGTAAATTAGCAGATAGAAGGGCTAAGTCACTCGGCGTTAGTATATGGATCAACTTTTGCTCCTTCACACACTAACTCACTCAAAGTCCGCCGTTATCAAATCAGAGCATTTACACAGTGGATTCACTCAATCGTTTTAGTGATCATTAACGATGGGTGAAATGTCATCATCAGTTTAACCAAGTAAAATATCTTCAATCATTGCAGACGCGACATTCACTTCGTATACTGTATAGATTTGCGATACATATCCGCGGAGCCAATGCGTATAAGATATCGAATGTGATCTTGAACAAATGAAGCTGGGCTAAAAGTCAGGTACCGATGGAGCTCTGTGCAAACCTCGCAGTCCACAGAATCTCACGGTCAGATCGCGCGAGAAATTCGAGTATGTATTTGTTTTGGGTGATTGGGCGCATTGTGAAAAGAAACCGGAAAAATAAAGTGTCGCGATTACATCGTTCGACTGATGTGACGTGTTAGACAAGATATACATTGCATATTCTCAGGTAGCGGAGATGTGTGTGTCTGCGGCATTTTAGTTTATGTTTTGGTGATGGTTGGGGTGAACATAAATATACAAAATCAGAGTGTTGTGTAGAAAGATGCTGTAACTACAGCTCAGATGAAAGATACTTTAATTCTCGCGTTGCACAAAAATGATTCGCCGCCAGCGGTTGCTTGGGAGAGGCCAAAATGCGCGTTGGAAAAGTCGACATCAAAATCCCGCGTAATAATGTGTTGGAGGCTGCGCCCTCAATTATGATAAAAACTGGGATTGGTATATTTTTACAATTGTATTACATGTATGAACGTACACCTATAAGGATTAAGAAAAACCAGCCCTCTTTGTATAAAAACAAAACGTCGATTCAAAAATGCTGATCTAGCCGCGATCATGATTTTACGTCAGCAGTGTCCCCCTGCAGTACGCGTGATACATAACGCGAACCATATTTACATAGAGGGCGTTTTAAGAAAAGTTTCAATAAATAGCGATGGTATTGTTTTAATCAAGTTTTGCTGTGTTTTTGCGAGTAGAAACAACAATGACGTGTTCTGCGCATCTACGTGTTTATTTCACTCGGGCGTTTGCCCTCGTGAAATAAACCACGCAGACGACGCGAACGCCATTGTAGATTGGTGATACACATACGCTGAAACATGATTTAATCCCATATATTCCTTGCCAATTATATGAATTTTATAACATGTTATTTTCACTTATAAAATGTATTACACTTTTTTGAAGAAGAGAAATACCTTACATTTAGTAGTCCCGTCGGTTTCCTTCCCTTGGTTATGATACATAGACTATGTACAAATGTTGTCCTGTGGGTCTCAAAAAAGTGCGAAAAATCATAAATTATTTATTAATTTATTTGTTTATCTGTAATGAATATTGGGCTTTCGTCTAAATACGGTATGCTTAATGTGACTCTGCCATGTTTTGCTGAGGGAAAAGTACATGCAAACAATGTGATCAAATTTGCTATGAACAGTAGGGCCTATTTGTTTTATCACCTCTGTTATAAATTCGGGCCACGATATGTCAAATTTATATCGTTTGGGTCATTTGATTAAGAAATAGTCTGAATGAAGAGGCTCTACATTACATAATCAGAATTGCACGAGGAAATGGCCGCGGAATGCGGGCGAATTCTTATAATGAAATATTTTCTACCGGTTGTGCCACATGCATGCTATGTTCACAAATTAGCTAAGTCTCAAAGTTACTATATGTTTCGAATGAGGTCAGATTTGGGTCTTTAAATCTAGTATTGAATAGCAATGCGTGGATAACACGCGTAGATTGGTTTGGTTATATAGGTCGGTTTATAAAAGGCGATTGTTCATCAGGTGGGTTTTGGGCCTATGAAGTCTCAATTTCTCAGATTGGGGTCAAAGTCTGTGATAATAGACCAATTAAATTTCATCCTCGTGAATGAATAGATTTGGAGGTTTGACTAAACACCAATCCGATGTTTAAAGATCGTGTGATATACGCAGAAAGCTGGATTTGGTGATCGTTTGTGACCAATCTTCTACATCTCTCTCGACTAAATCTTGTAATTAGCAGATTGGGCGCTAAGACCTAAAGTTGATCCGTACGCTAACGAATATCAACTTTGCTCTTTCTACAAAGAGCGTGTTTCTACTGGGGAACTTAACGTTAATTACCTGTATGTTTGCCTATTAGAAACAGCCAGATAACGTTAATTAACGATAAGTTTTGTAACCGCAAAAACCTTCACAAACCAGGTTTGTTCCGGTAATTAACAACGGTAACTTTTCCAGTAGAAACAGCCACCCGTTTAATCTTAACGTTATGTGCAGTGCCCCGGACGATACACGTACACACTGGAGTCTACGCATTGTGAGGCAGTCTTTTTCAGGTGGGGCGGCATTGTTTGGTATAACAAAAGGTCAAATGTCGCGGCCCATTGACTAGGATCAATAAACTTAGCGGTAACTTTTCGCGAGTAGAAACATGAGGGATGAAAAACTTACCGTGAAATCTTACCGTGAAATTTGCAGTGCCCCAGTAGAAACACGCTCAAACTCACTCACTCACTCACTCAGTCCGACGTTATCAAATAAAATAATTTACGCAGTGAAAATTCACTCCGTGTTAGTGATCATTAACGACCGGGAAACTCTGATACTACACCATAGCAGAAAAAACTGCTATTATACCAAATCAATGATATTCATACTTTTTATACTGAGATTTGATTTTTGAAACTTCTTATGTTTTTCTTTATTTTTTGAAAATTCCCTAAATGTTCACCTTCTTGAACTTCTGCAGACAAGAGGGAAAGTGGTATGGCCATGACACAACGGAAGTTGATTATTAGAATATTACCTAAATTCCCTCGTGATACCGTGTTTACTTTTTTTTCGAATAACCATTTTAGGGAATTTTTCAAAAGGCTGTAATTAAGTCTAGAAACACTTAAATTGGGAAAAAACAGCAGGACACTTTTCTACACTTAAAGGGGCACTGAGAGATTCGTTTGGGAGTGCGCCCTTAATTGTCCTGGAAAACAGGGGTTTTTCGCAACTCGTAATAGCCTACTGGGCATATGCTAACTACCATCTCGCCGTCTATCGTGTAAAAGTTCATGAATTGCTAATTTCGATGTACATGTAGATCACATCGAAATTATCAGCACCACTCACCACATAAATTGCTTCAACCAAATTTCTATCTAGCGCCACCATTCAACCCTTTTCCCATAAATCATTACACAGTGTTACACTCCAGGAGGGTTCCTACGTACCTTATCTATTGAAACAATCCATTTTTCTCGGCAATCTCTCAGTGCTTTTATATGATGCCTTGTTTGTACAAATTGAGCATGTACTTTTTTCTGAGGAAATTCACAAACTTCAGCAATAAAGTGTTTCTATAAAATAGTGGAAAAGTACTAACATTCCCATTGAAAATACAATCCATCATCACTGAGTTGTGGACAAAAAAGGAGTAATACCTTGATGTTTTGGCATCAAAATTAAATACAAAATCTTTACAACATATTATATTGATTTTAGAGAAGGGAACAAATGTTTACAAAAATATGCGTTTTCTGAAATTTGGCAATATTGGGAATTTGCTTATGGTGATGGTCGATATGTACATATTGTTTTATTGCGAATTTCCCTTTATCATAAATACATCTATCTTACAGCAGGGAATCATTTTCATACTAGTCGATAATCGATCTTTGTTGGATGACCGATTCTAACAATTATGTCAGTTTTATCAAAGTCGCTATACGGAAACAGCGCCACCACGTGGTTACTCTCTTTACATTACCCGATTGGTTTCAATCTTTCAGACTCCAATTATAGAGGGAAATCCGTAAACATTGTTGAAGATGTGTAGATATTTTAATATCTTCACATCTTCAACATGTATATTGGATTTATAATATCTAGTCCAGATTTAAAACATTCCTTAGCGGACGTTTCGCGAACAAGCTGTTCTCTTCATCAACACTGATGACGGAGTGAGGATCCTGTATTGATTGCACTTTTTCTGGCTGCTTGGGAAAGGTGTTGCTAGATGTTTGTGCAACCAGAAGATCGTCGTATAAGTGACTTAGGTTGAATTGCCCCTCGTCTATATTCATGGTGGCGCCCTGCTTCCTGATCGCTATAGCTTCCTTTACCCATCTTTCTATAGCTATACTCCATCATCAGTGTTGATAATGAGAACAGCTCGTTCTCGAAACGGCCGCTAAGGAATGTTTTTAATCTGGACTAGATGATAAATCCAATATACATGTTAATCCGTAAAAAGTTTGAATATTCAATCTAATATTCAATCATACGATTGAATATTCAAACTTGTTACCGATTTGGTCCCAATTACAGTCCGAAAGATTGAACAACCAATCGAGCAATTTAAGAAAGTAGGCTACCATTGGGTAGAGTGAGTGTGCTGTGAATGTGAAATATCTGTAATACAGTCTCTAACAAACAAATGATACCTCTCTAATTATTCGTAAATTATTGTAACTATCATATTGATAAGATCGAATTTAAACGAGTTAATATAAATACCATCATGATCAAGACAATATTTGAAGTTGGCTCAGACATAACCCAAAGGTCCTTCAACATCATTAAGATTGTGTTCATAATAACACGAACTCAACTTTCGGTGACAGGCTAATGTGAAAACATACTAAGGTCGTTTCGCGATTAAATCGCTCCTATGACGAGTTTTACGTCATATTTAAAACCCCGATACATCGATCAAGAGATCGCTTGACTGGAAACGACCGGTCGCGGCCAGTTGACTTCATTTCAACTCGAAAGATCGGTCGCTCATGACGTAATGAACACCATACTTTTTTCAACCAATGGGGGGGGGGGGGGGGGGGGGGAGGGGGGAGGGGGGGGGGGGGTATTTTGCCTCGAAATTAGCATAACCAATCAGCAGCAATTATCCAGGTTTGATGTCGTCTGCGTGACCTGGAAATACCTGCGACTACCGGCGATTTAGTAGCTCGATGCGACTTTATGGCGACCAAAGGTCGCAACGAGATACTTTTGAGCTAGCGAGTATTATGCGACCTGTTGCGACCAACGGCGGATAGTATGATTCGAGCATTATTAAGTAGGCTACATATCCCGTGTAGTTTCTATCCATTCATATCTCAAAACAAAAACTACATCAAGGAAAGCATTGCACCATGAAATAAACATATCAAATATGCTTGATATTTGTTGATATATAAAATGTTATCGAGTACGATGTGGGAACCGTTGTATTGGAGTAGCGCTGGATTGAAATCTGCGTTAAGAACAACAAACAACTGATCACCTCGTGTAAACAGAACATCTCATGCTACCGTGTCCCCCTATGGAGCGGTACCAAATGAACTACTGTTTATACATATCGGAGAACGTTTGATATTGAGGCACCCGCTTCAATTATTTAAAGATTAATAACACGTTATGCGTCGCCAATTATATGAACTTTATAACATCTTGATTTTCACTCACTCATGAAATTTAACCAGCTTCTTCAAGAGGAGATATTGTCCCATCGGTTTCTTTCCCCCTGGTTGTATGATTTATACAATATATAGGATTATGTAAAAATGTTGTCCTATGGGTCTGAAAAAGTGTAGCCTACACAAGGCAGACGGTAAATTGATGGATACTTGAACCTGAAGTGTCCTATTAAAAATACGCGCGAAAATCGAAATTGTTTTACATGATTGAGTTATTAGCGGTTTTGAAGCTGCATAACAAACAAGTAGTGTGCAAAATCTCGTTGTGTTAAAAATGAGTTGTGTGTAAGTCTATTTATAATACTGTTTGCTTTACTTGTTCGAAGTATGTGTGGCCAACTCTCTTTGTTTAAAAAACAAAGATGCAACCCCATACACTCACATTGTGCGGGGTGTACACACTGTACATGTTGGCCTCTCAAGACTAAATCATCATGAATAAACATCAGTGGAGTCAGTATCCCAACAAACAAACAAAATTAAACGCGTTTCAATTCAACCATATCGCACGTGCGTGTGGTGTCAGCACACATTACAGAAATTCTCATCTGTGATTCAAACAAAGAAAGTGAAACAATTCACTCATAATTCATACGCAATTATATGACAGATTGTATCGAGAAAAAAGAGACTAACAAATCTCAGAAGAACTTAAAGACAAATAGCTCAATTAATCGTGTTCGACAGATATAGCACTTGTTTGATGTTTCGGCAAAAAGAGCAAAAGAGCGCATTGCTAAATAAATAGTCGCAGAGAGCGGGTATGAGAGAAGCAGCCGTTTATGATAGCTGCCCTGTGGTGTTTAATTATGTAGCCATTGACAAATATGTAAAACAAAATATAGGGCAGCATTTATCAGACAGTGCCATTTCGACAAATAATAAGAGAGATGAAGATTGAGAAAATTGTGCTGCGTATCATCTGTCACCTTTAGGCTCTCGGGAGAAAATGACGATGAAATTAAGATGGTCAATAGGTCAATAAGGGAATATTTGGTCTATATTTAAAATAAATCAAATGTTTTCAATCATGTATATATTTAATGTAAATAGACAATTTGTGTTATGTCCAAGGCAATACTGCACCATAAGAAACAATGAGGGACTTGTTTATATAATGCTCTTTCGGTCGAGTTTGCACATGGGTGCGTTTCAAAATAAAATACACTTTTATAATCTTGATGATGAGCATAGATTTTTTTAGATTTTTTCCTCTTCCTCGTCGGCTCATTTCTCATCGCCACTTTCACTCTATTTCTTCTTCTTTTTCCCCACTCCCTATTCTTCCTATTCTATATGACCTCCTCTTCTCCCCATACTCTTCCCCGTCCTATTTCTCCACATCTCATTCTCATTCTCATTCTCATTCTCATTCTCATTCTCATTCTCATTCTCATTCTCATTCTCATTCTCATTCTCATTCTCATTCTCATTCTCATTCTCATTCTCATTCTCATTCTCATTCTCATTCTCATTCTCATTCTCATTCTCATACTCATACTCATACTCATACTCATACTCATACTCATACTCATACTCATAATCATACTCATACTCATACTCATACTCATACTCATACTCATACTCATACTCATACTCATACTCATACTCATACTCATACTCATTCTCATACTCATTCTCATTCTCATTCTCATTCTCATTCTCATTCTCATTCTCATTCTAGCTAGATCCGTTGTTCAAGTACAAGTAAACTAAATCAAATCACTCCAGGAGTTTCTCGGGCAACGCTCCATTTTCAGAGGAGGATATTAAGTAAATTTAATATAATTCCCACCCGCCAAAACTATAACTATTTCTAATGATGATAATAAACTCTTTCGATTATTGACACACTTCGGATTCAAGTTTCTTGATGTAACTTAAGTAATCGCTGTACAGTCGTAAAATAAAATCTGAGAGACCAATTATGTCGTATTACACCGGATTACACTTGTCTACATTGGTGCAATATTTCGCACACCTATGCGGAAAATGGTAAAGCAGTTTCATAATATAGATATACCAGTATACGGTATGACGTCATAAAACCGATATTGATATCGCGTACGTCTTTGTACTTTGTACCCGATAAGAGGAATCTCCAAAGAAACGTAATGGGACTAATGGTGCTTGTATACCAAAAGGGCTGTCACAAATACGGCGATCAGGACCTTGCGCTTGCATTGCGCTGAAAAAAATATCAAAAAGTATCAGAACGCCAAGCCAAGCGCATTGAGGTCTCTAAGAACCGATTGGTGACGCAGTAGGCACTGGCTAGGACGGACAAGGGTCCCCAAGGTCACCATTGAGCGCCAGACAGAGCGCCGCGCTTGTTTCCACTCTGATGCGAGCCAGCGCTCGCATTGCGCTGAAAAAGTATCAAATTATGAATAACATGCAGGAAGAGCGCGGAAAACTGTCCCAAATTGTTAAACCTTTAAAACAAGGTAGCTCTTAGTATGATCCTGTCCCGCTTATCACATGTTCATTGCGCTCTTAGTACGACCCATTGCATTCTTACTTTCACGTCTAATACCCCTGTCACACATACGGCGATCAGGCCTTGCGCTCTCGTTGCGCTGAAAAAATATCAAAACGCCAGGCAAAACGTAGTAAGGTCTCTAAAAACCGATTTGGGACGCAGTGGACACCATTTAGTGCGGGATAGGGTCCCCATGATTGCCCTTGAGCGCCATTAAAGCATCGCGCTTATTTACGCTCTAATGCTATCAAGCCAGCGCTTGTATTGCGCTTTTAAGTCGCTGTCTGCGTTACCAGTACCTTCTCAACCACCCAATTCTGATAGTCCAATACAGTTTAACTGTAATTAAAGTGCGTATTATATTACAGTTTTACTGTGCCTGTGTTATAACACGGTAACACGTGTTACGGTATATTACAGTTGTTACTGTACCCTGTGTTATACACGGAATAAATCGCAATAACACTAACGAAAATAGTTTAAGAATGTTGGATATCCGATATTTATTGTTTAAGATTGTTGGCTATCCAATATTTATTGTTTAAGATTGTTGGCTATCCAATATTTATAGTTTAAGATTGTTGGCTATCCAATATTTATAGTTTAAGATTGTTGGATATCCAATACGTATAGTTTATGATTGTGCCATCCTTGTTTTTACCTCCCCGACCACCAACCCCCTGAGTGTTTTGACATATAAATTCTGTATCAATATCATTTCAAAGGTGTTAAATATGAAATACGTACAGTATACGTATTGTACGTATACTGTCATTGTTAGTGTTATTGCGCTTTATTCCGTGAGGGCGCTAACACCCTGTAACACAGGGTACAGTAACAACTGTAATATACCGTAACACGTGTTACCGTGTTATAACACAGGCACAGTAAAACTGTAACATAATACGCACTTTAATTACAGTTAAACTGTATTGGACTATCAGAATTGGGTGCCTCAACACGTTTCATAACGTTCTCTGTGTCGGCGCAGAGAGTACACAGCGAGTGCACGAAGGGTATTAGATTAACAAACAATAGAAATAGTAGGGTCATTCAATAAGTTCTACCTCCTCACTTATAATATGGCTAAGATGAATGTCAGCCTCAGACATTTGTCATGATTATAGCTCTGAATCATAGCTACACATTTATAGTAAATGATAACTGATATCGGTTTTACTTTTGGAATGATGCAATCAAAGGCAGCAAGAAATGTTGGACACTGGACACGAACAATTACACTAAAGATTTTTTTTTAAATTTAGGTTTTCTCTCCGTAGCCAATTGTATGATTAAATGGTTGATTTCTGAATATAATGCCGTATTATCATGATCCGATGGGCATTTTTCTCCAAGAAATCAGTGACTTTTATTGTTTATAGTATGTTCAAGAGATAATTATCTGTAATTTAGAATGGTTTTAATTGACCTAAGAATCGGCCAAATCAATAGCACATATGAGACATTTGGCTATTTCTTATCCGTCGCACTAAATGGAACATTGGTTTTCACTGCATCTCCAGAAAAGTACACTCAGTATTCCAACCAATTTAGTATGAATTTGTAGCTGAGATACAAAGCTACAATTGGTGCATATTTTATACGACTGGCTTATATAATAGAGAGCATCCATGTGTCGGCCATATTTGCGGGGGTAAACTCTGTTTCAGAGTTTAAAAAGACCAACTTCACAGATATCTAAATCTGTGATCAACACGCGTGTTGATGGACACTCGTTCAAAATAACCCGCCACTATGTATAGCTCATTCTTTGTACAGTAACCCTTGTATTGAAGGTCATGCATTGAATTGATCTAAAAAACGAATACAACGGGAACGAGAACGTTTGTTACTAGCACGCATGAGTGAAGTGGGTACTCTCTATAGCAAAGTTATGAGGTAGGAGGTAGAACCTATTTGATGACCCTCGTAGATACAGACGGAATAACAATGAACCATGATTATTAAAAGCTCTAATCACATAGCCGATCTTTAACATTGATTGTTATTTGAATCCTATTAGAGAGCATTATCCTAGCTTAACGTAACCCGATAATGCCACTTTTGTAATAGCCATGGAAATAGTAGTGAGTCTGTTGGCGGGAATTTTGAACAGGTGTATCAATAACATTATTGATTAATCTAAATACATTAAAAGTATATAGTGATAGTATCATGATGTGTTTGTCCTTGCTTATATCGGTTCAATAACAAAACCATATTGAATTATATGGATCTCAACAAAAATGTGATAGTTGTGGAAGAGTATGTTTGGCTTTATAAAATTTGATTGTCTCCTGACAGCAAAGGCAAGGAGAATAGCTCGCAAAGGTTCGTTTACACTAGACGTTATTTACCGTGCGGTGCGGTACGTTATCGCAATGGAGTTAAAACAGGTTTAACTGCCATTGCGGCAGTCTGCGACGCATTGCGTTGACGCTGACGTTCTCCTATTTTGCCAAACGGCGCTGACTGACATCGCATGCGGTGACCTGCTGCGGTGACCCGGCATGACCTACGATGAATTACCGTACATTGCGGTGGAAGTAAGGCTACCGCATTGTATCGCACGGAAAACATCGCCTAGTGTGAACACACCTTTACTGCAGTCGCAGAGGACAAGTAGTTTGGTATGCGTCCTTGGTAGGTCGACGGGACGCTCACTTTTCGCTGCCACAGCGATACTACTGGAGTCATCATAGCGCTCTGAACAGAACGCCGAACCCCCACGCTTGTTTTGTGCATGCACAAAACAAGCGCGGTGCACTGGCGCTCAAGGACGACCATGGGGACTCTCTCACGACCCTCTGAAGTCCCAGCCTGTTCCCACTGCGTCACCGAGGGGTTCGTGGAGATATTGATGTGCTTGGCTTGGCTTTTTGATAAAGTTTCAACGTAATCCAAGAGCCGGCCTGATCGCAGCAGAATTTGAAAGGGTTTTAGTGACATTGATTTGAAAAATGGACAATTTCGGACAGTCTTCCGCGCTATCACAGCGTGTTATACGCTTTTTATAGCGCAGTGCAATCGCTGGCCTGATCGCCGTATGTGTGAAAGGTGCTTTACTTGGATAAATATCAGTTTAACGGGTGATTGGTATTGTACTCCATCCATGCATGTCTTCTTCTGGAAGATGCTTTGAAATTAACTAATGAACCTTCGAGCAATCGTCCTATTCGCACGTTGCACGGTCCAACATTTGCGAGGAGAGCCTCGAATGGGTACTACTACTAGTTCGACGCTCTGTGCACAATATGACTGGTCATGCAGTGAAACATTGTGCAATGATGCAATCTGATTCCAGTTAGGAGGCTCTCCTCGCAAATGGCGGATCCGTGCGAAGAGCAAAAAAGAGCCTCCTGCGTGCTCAGTCTTGTTTTCGGGGCTTGACAAGTGAACAACATTGAACAACATAGAAACCATTGTAAATGTAAAAGCAAAAGGCAAGATTTCAGCACCCAAAGGCAGAGAGAGGGGAAGAAGAAGGCAGTCTGCTCCACCCCACCGAGTCCTACGCAGAGAACGAGATTGAGTTCTTGCTGCGACCTCAAGTAGCTGCTGCAATGATTTCCTATACCTGGTGCAACTTTGCTGTTGTTATATGTACGGTCATTGAAATCGCCATAACTTTAAAAGTATCCATTCGAATTTGTTGAATGAGGTTTCAAACTGCGTTGAAGGAATTTGCTCGTTTAATGCATATCTCAGATTTTTGGTACCGATTATCTATTTTGAATTAGCCAACCTCAAAGCACCTGGTCAGGGACTTTATGTGTTAGGTGTATTGTGCCCATGCCTCTGCGGCTTAGAGTGGGTAGTAATGAGTTATTGTTGACTTACGGCGTACGATATCCCGAATTTGAGTTCAATTATAGAGGGTCTGTGGTTAATTGGAAGTTCCAGTGGAAGTATTCCAATGTCAATGTCAAATCGGATCACGAACCAACTTCTAAGCGAGCCTTTGTACATGGCATTTAATATAACTCATAAAGAGGAGTCTTCGTCGCTGAAGAATTGTCATAAACATCCGACGATAAACAGAAACAAAATCGTTGAACAATACAATTTAAAAAAGGGTTTCGATATTCGGGTGTTCATGGACAATAATAATGTTCCGACTTTATTTGTTCTAGAAAATCCAAACTAAACTCAATTAAATTAATTCAACATACAAACTAGACTGTTTCAGAAGATAAGTCCCACCCCCAATACATAGATCTCGATACTAAAAATGATACTCGAAATACCTGGGAATTCCGATTCTGACATTCCCTATAGGTACACATATCCTTATCTGGAACAACACATTTATGGAATCTAGGAGGAAGCCAGAAGAAAAATAATCTCTCTCATATATATTATAGCTTTAAGAGAAATTATTGTTCCTTTGGGATCTGCATCGCACGTTTCTTCACACAGTAAAAGAGTTCATTAATCGTAAGTTTCATTTTCAGATTCAAACAGCTCAGAGGTGCATAAAATCTCGGATATGATAAAAACCCTATCCTGGGGCGATGATGCACAACTAATATTACATCAGCAACCAATGGAGAATATAAACAAATTTCAGTAGTGTTAGGCAATTTGTTCAACTGACATTTTTCTCCCCTGCCTGTAATTTGATGTTACAGATTTTGTCCGACGATAGGCCATGCGTGGTGTGAAATTCTATCTTCGAGAAGGCTTCAAATATCTTCGCGTTTCATCTTCTTTTGTATAATTGTGTGTGATTGTTTTTCAAAAGTTGTAGTGAAATAATTGACACTCAGACCAGCGGTGTTCGCGTCCGTGTTGCCCGATACATTTTAAGACTTTAAGACGCGTTTATCTTGATACCTTAGCCACGTGCCTGATGTGCAACTCCTACTCTTAAAAAGTTAAAACACACCCATTCGGAGAGGAAGCACCGCGGACAGCACTGACATTGAGATATGTGGTGTAGATATTCACCTACTACCCTCTAGACCATCTTATTTTCGTTTCTCATTTTCATGATTTTCATACGATATGATCCACATCATTCACTCAGTCTCCCTTTCATTTATAGCAAGTAGACCAATATAGTCTCCAGCACGATTCTCGGGTATTTCAACCGCAGTCTCAGTGATTTTTTCCCATCATATTCCAATCCATAGACCCCTGTCTAAATAGGTACACCTGGTTAATTCCATGAAGATCAACTCATGAATTCTTAAACATTCTTCTTAAACGGAGTGACAAGCTTAAGAAGGATCACGAATCTAAAACAAAATCTTAATCTTAACTGTTCATGAAATAGATCCTAGGTTTGGTTCTTTGTTTGGCTGTAAGACATCATGGATATAAATCTACCATCTGGTTCTCGACGATTTTGGGTTTTTAGGCGAAATTATTTTTGACGTAATATAGACGATCGTTGTTATAGACTATTGGTTTTAGACCAAAAAACTTAACAGCTAATAGTTAGTAGTAGACCAAACTGGAAAAAATAAATATAAACCTATTTATGATTGAAAAATATAATTTATTTTAAATCGCGGCCAAATGTTCTCCTATTGACCTGTTAACCATCTTAATTGTATCGTCATTTTCTTCCTAGAACCTTAAAGGCATATTATGTGATCTTTTCCAGAGAGCGCCCTCTATTCATGATTTTATTTTTAGAAAGTAGATTTTCTTGCAGATTTACATTTCTGATCATAAATCGTAAATATATTCCAAGTTACAGAGCGATACGATTCCTAATTACCTCAAAATCATGGTTTTAGAGTGAATTTAGAGTGAAAATATAAACTGTCGTGTTATCCCGACAGTTTATTTTCACTCTAAAACCATTATTTTGAAGTAATTAAGAATCGTATCGCCCTGTAACTTGGAATGTATGTACGATTTATGATCAGAAATGTAAATCTGCAAGAAAATCTGCTTTCAATTTTTTTTTCGATGTTGAGGGCGTTCCCTGGAAGGATCACATAATATACCTTTAAGGTGACAGATGATACGCAGCATAGTTTCGCAATCTTCACCTCTATTATTATTTCTTATATTAGTGCGAGCTGACACTATTTAATATAAGCTGCCATATATTTGCTGCTGGTTATAATATCAATGATTACCTGCATAATCATTGATAATACTACGGGCAGCTCTTGCAAACGGAGACGACTTTCATTGCGGCTCTGCGCAGTATTTATTTATCTCTGCGATCTTTTTACTTTACTAAAGTACAGGGAAAACTCCGATAAAAAAAATCCGGCGCTGATCATCGATTAAATTAAGGCATCTCAGAGAGAACCACACACCACTCTGATTTTGTATATTTATGTACATCTCGACCAAAACACCACATAAATTGAAACTATGAAAGAAAACGCCGCCGACACACACCGCCATCTCGAGAATGCACAAGTAACACTTAAACGATGGTATCACCAATCACGACACTGCATTTTTCCGGTTTCTTTTCACTTGCATCCAATCACCCAAAATAAATACATACTAGAATGTGTCGCGCGATCTGACCGTGAGATTATGTGGACTGCAAGGTTTGTACAGAGCTCCACCAGTACCCGACTTTTAGTTCAGTTACGTTTGTTCAAGATGACCACTGATTACCGATAGCTTATAGTCATTGGCTATATACGCGGATATGTATCACAAATCTATTTACGCATTGAATGTCGCAATTACTGTAGTTTTTTTTACTTGGTTAAACTGATAATGAAATTTCACCCGGTCGGTAATGATCACTAATTACACAGAATAAATTTCACTGTAAAAACGGCGGACTTTGGGTGAGTGAGTGTGTGGAAAGAGTAAAAGTTGATCCGAGTGATTAAGCCCCAATCTGCTCATTTACACGATTTCGGTGAGAGAGATTTAAAATGATTGGTCAAAAACGATACAAATTATCGCCAAAGCCAGCTTTCTGCTCATATCACACGATCTAAAAACAATCCCTCAAATATGTTTCATTTACTGGTGGGATATTGTTTGACACATTTAAAGCCATGTATGAAGTTACGGTGAGGTGGCATTTATTTGACAACGTGCGGATGTAATTTAATTGGTCTATTATTGTCAAGCTATATTCGCTTTTTTGTATATTTCCACTTTTAATTGTATTATGTTAGTCTATTGTAACACGACTACAAATTCTACCCAAAGACACCTGGCAACCTTTGTGTCGTCACGATCAAAGTTTTAACACAAGATAACTTGCACCGGTGAACGGTTTGACATCTAGTTCATCCAAGATACTAAAGGGGTCAAAAAAGTAAGTCCCCCCGCCCCCTAAAATCAGATTACTTTTGTTTACATAACTTCACACGTAATTAGACGTTTCAAAAATATGAAACGATTATCAAAAGAGAAACGCTTGGCTACCACGAGAATTTATTTTTACATTTTCGATATCATGTTTACTTTTCCCAAAACAGTTATATACATTTCCCCGAAATGATGTTTTCAGAAAAAGTGGAACTTGGTCCATACCAGTAAATTTAACTCTTTCTCGTGATTTTTTTGTACGAAAATTAGACCAAGTTTGTTTGCATAACTCCGCACAAGATTAATCGTTTTGAGAAATTTAAAAACTTGTGAAAAGAAAAGTGCTCGGCTTCTCACAGAAAGTTTCTCCTGTTCATTATCATGTTTTCTTTTTCCAAAATTGTCTCATTTTCCCAAAACGATGTTCTTAGAAACAGTGGAAATTTTCAAAATCCTATACAATTTTGTTTGCGTAACACCCCCATACAATAAGACGTTTTAAGAAAGTGAAACTTTTCTGAAAAGGAAAAACGCTTAGCTATCCGTACAAAGTTTCTCAATTTCAATATCATGTTTACTTTTCCAAAAAAAGTCAAATATCCCCAAAATCCCCATCTGACTTTTATATTGATGTCCAACTTAACCATCACCGTGATCACCAAAACATAAACTAAAACGCCGCCGACACACACGCACATCGCCATCTCGAGAATGCGGGATGTACGAGCCCTTATCTTTTCTATTTTCCGGTTTCTTTTCACTTGCACCTATCACCCAAAATAAATACATACTAGAATTTGTCGCGCGATCTGACCGTGAGATTACGTGGACTGTGAGGTTTGCACAGAGTTTCATCGGTACCTGACTTTAAGTTCAGCTTCATTTATTCAAGATCACATTCGATATTGTATATGCATTGGCACCGCGGAGATGTATTGTAAATCTATATACGAAGTGAATGTCGCGTCTGCAATTATTGACGATTTTTTTTTTTACTTGGTTTAACTGATAATGAAATTCCAACCATAAATCGTTAATGATCACTATTAACATGGAGTGAGTTTCACTGTGTAAATGCTTTGATTTGATAACGACGTACTTGGAGGGGGGGGGGGGGTGTGTGTGTGTATAGAGCAAAGGTTGATCCATACGCTAACGCCGAGTGGCTTAGCGCCCAATCCGCTAATTAACACGATTTCGACGAGAGAGATTTAAAAGATTGGTCACAAACGACACAAATGATCACCAAATCCAACTTTCTGCGTATATCACACGATCTTTAAACATCAGGTTGGTCTTTTATAAATCCCTCAACTCTTTTCATTTAAGAAGGTGATATTATTTGACACTTTGTAAGCCGTATGACGTTGATCTCTAATAGCCAATAACATTGTTGAAATGGTATTGTATTTGATAACGTGACGATGTAATTTAATTGGTCTATTATCATCAAATCATCCGCTTGTCGCCCCGGCCTGTCGCTTATTTACTTTTCCTTGTAATGATATTATGTTGGCCTATTGCAGTTGAAACACAAATACATTATTGTACACAACGACACTTTTTGTTTCAATGAACAGTACATCCATCGATAAATAGTTTGACTGCAACTAGTTCGGGTAAAGCCCGGATGAAAGTCAAAGCTTTGAGAAAAATAAGCATCTAAAAGGTAACGTGGTTGTTGTTGGGGGGGGGGGGGGGGGGGGGGGGGAGTTTGTGTCAGTTAAGTATGTCTATCTGCAAGACAAAGGTAAGGTCAAATAGATAAAGAGTTTAATACTTTCCACTTTCTGTAGGTATGTCAGTCAACATGACAGTGAGGAAACCCGTCTGTGAATATTGAATAACTCAATCTAACGGCGATCAGGCCAGCGATTGCACTTCGCTCAAAAAAGTATAAAAATATGAATAACACGCAGTAAGAGCACAGAAAAATGTCCGAAATTGTCCATTTTTAAATCAAGGTCACTAAAACCTTTTCATATTCTGCTGCGATCAGGCCGGCGCTTGGATTACGCTGAAACATTATCAAAACGCCAAGCCAAGCTCATCAAGATCTTCATGAACGCCTCGGTGACGCAGTGGGAAACTGGCTGGGACGTGAGCGGGTCGTGAGAAGGTCCCCATGGTCGGCCTTGAGCGCCAGTGCACCGCACTTGTTTTGTGCATGCAAAAAACAAGCGTCGAGGTTCGGCGTTCTGTTCAGAGCGCTGTAATGACTCATCATCATTATCATCATCATTCCATATATATAACAAACATTTACAAACATCAACAATATGAACATACACAATTAAAATACATCGGTATAACAATATGAAGGAAATGGCAAGAAAGCCAATAAGGCCTGTAAGTTGCCTTTCCCCTGGCAAACAAAAAGTTACAACATCAAAATAGACTACCGGACAAGACGAAGGACAGTACTCGAAAAGTATCTAATGGATATGAGATATGAAATTTGAGATATTTTAGTTTTGGATAAAGTTTTTAAGGACAGTACACAAAAAATAATAATCTAATTGTAATTTGATATGAGGTTGTGTTTTAATTGTTTACGGAAGTGCTTAATAGATTTGGATTTTCTTAATTCCCATCTAAAGAGTTCCAGAAAATGGGGCCCCCCGTACGGACAGAATGATCAGGAAATGTTTTTCTATTGTTTGTTAAGTTAAGATTGTTTACCTGTCTTGTCTGGTAGTCGTGGATGTCAGAACGCTCAGTAAAATAGTTATTAAATGTATTGGGCAAATCATTAACAGAATATTTATACATAAATATACCGTACCTATACTTCCAGAGAATACATATCTTCAATATTCAAAATGTTGTACTCCTTGAATAAAGGCCGAGTATGACATCTGTAATGGCTATTGGAAATTGTTCTTATTGCCCATTTTTGAAGTTTGATAAATTTATCCAAGTAAGTTTTACATGCATTTCCCCAGATGAGGATACCATAGTTAATGTAAGGCTTAATAAAAGTACAATATAGAGTATGTAACATACGTGCTGGAATAAAATGTTTCAATTTGTTCATGATACCAATGTTTCTCGATAAAGTTTTTGAAATGCAGTCAATGTGACATTTCCAGGCAAGGTTTTCATCTATTATAATACCTAACAATTTGGTTTGTTTTACTCTGTCCAACAGAAAGCTGTCTAGAATGACATTTGAATCTGGCTTTACTTTGATAGCTGTCATATGAGGCGTACCCAAAATCATATAATTTGTTTTGCTGGCGTTCACAGATAACTTATTTGCTTTAAACCATTTGCTTACTTCTTTCAGTTCAGTATTCACAAAACTTATTTGGCTATCAATATCTTTATGTGAGTAAAGAATAGTGGTATCGTCAGCAAATAAATTAAAATCAAGAACATTTGAAGTACTGGTTATAGCATTAACATAGAGTATAAAAAGTAATGGACCCAGTATCGACCCCTGTGGAACACCACACATTATATTTTCAAGTTGTGAATCGGATGAATTATAAGATACATATTGCTTTCTATTACTTAAGTAGTTTTTAAACCATTCTAGGACAATGCTACGAAATCCATAGTATTCTAATTCATAGAGCAGTATGCTATGATCGATGGTATCAAACGCTTTAGATGAGTCTAAAAATATTTCAATTGTAGTTTCATTTTGTTCCACTGCAGTATTGACTTTATTTACAAGCTCTATAATAGCCATAGGTAGAGTGATTTCAACGAAATCCAAATTGTTTATCATTAAGGATTTCAATCATATTTGTATAATTCATACATTTGTCAAATACAAGTCTTTCTAAAATCTTTGAGAAGCATGGTAGAAGTGACACTGGTCGATAATTAGAAAATATACATTGGCGTCTTGTTTTTAGTAGTGTCGCCATGGCAGCGCAAAGCGAGCGACGTGAGCGTCCTGTCGACGTAGCAAGGACGCATAAAAAGAGCGCCGTGAAAATGTGATAAGCGGGATGGGAGCGTAAGAGCAACCTTTTTTTTAAAAATGACAATGTTGAGCAGTTTTTCGCGCTCTTCCTGCGTGTTACATGGGGACCCTCTCCCGCTCTAGCCAGTATCCACTGCGTCCCTCCCGCTCTAGCCAGTATCCACTGCGTCCCCAATCGGTTCTTATGCGTTTGCCTGACGCGTTGATACTTTTTTCAACGCAACGCAAGCGCAAGGCCTGATCGCCGTATATGTGCCAGGGGTATAACGGGATTGGAGCGAAGTACACAGAAGATGTCAAAACGGCCGTTTAAAAAAATAGTTTTGAATTAAATTGTCCACCTCGATATTAAAAGGTCACTCGGTCTTGCCTATATCCCAAAAGGGTTTAGTATACTCCTGAAGGAAAATTGCGCGAAGCTGGATCCGACTGACCGATATCTTGTCAGTAAAGGCTTCATTTCCTCCTCAAGTGATAACTGAATATATTTATCAGAATATTCATCAAGTTTTCTAGCCTTAACGAGTGTGATTAATTCACATCCAGACACCATGTTATTCACCGTCCCGTTAAAGCGTCCCATCGCGACGATATCCTAACACATTGAGACTTGAAGCCAGCTCCCACACTAAGCTGTCTTTCCCCTATTTATGCTCGACACCCGGGCTTTAAAGATCCAGCGCTGCAAATTTAATGAACGCCACTGTGGAGCGATCGGAACTGTGAATGACCACGCTCAGGTCTCGTCCCAATGGGCGCTCGCTATTTCGTCGCTAACACTTAGCGTGGTATCTGATCGACACCTATGGTGTTATCTTATAAAAGTCTTGTATCAAATTTGAACTTCGTGTACCGCCGCCGGCCGCTCGGGAGGGAGCTAATGCATGTCCAGCCGCCAAAAGGGGGGTAATACATCAACGGTCGTGGAATCAAAATGAAGTTAAGTGGTCGATAGAATTTTAAAATGTGTTACCAGATATGTTTACATTATTAAAATCTAGCTTTTTAAGTTTCTGTAAATAAAATGCTAATTTGAGATTACTCCTCCCCTCCAATGAAGGGTGATGCGGTACCTATGGTAACGGTTGTTGCAATTATTGATATCGATGAATTATGAATATGAATGACATAACACGTAATTTTGATCGATGAAGAGGTGATATAACTTCGGGGATATAATTCAATACTTGGGCTAACCGCTCAACGCCTGGTGCAGAGGCTCAAAGCTGGTGAAGCTACGATATTCGTAAGTCAGTACATATATTTTGTGTAGGCAGGACGATATCTGTCAAGTGCATTATAATCACCAGTAAATAACAAACTTAAGAAAAACATCAAAACTCAACAAAAGCACCAAATATCTAAAGTCATCAGTAGATATACAAAGTATAAACACAACCAAAAACATGTCTGCTTTCAGCAGTAGATAGCAACCTAAACAAACACAAAACATATCTGCTCTCAGCAGTACACTGAAAGAACGCCGTTTAATTTGGTTAAACAGCTAGTGTTGTTTAAGTAGCCTACCCTGCTTAAACAACTGTTTAACTTACTCACAAGTTGTTATACCGGGTACTTGGATTTATAATTAAAAACAACATTTGTTGTGATATAACACATAGAAATATTGCTGTCATTTGATTGGTGGATCTACATCATGTGACATAACATAGACTATTTCCCCGCTATTTCACAGGAATGAAAAAGTTCCCATAAAAAGTACTATTTCCCTGTGATGAGGAGCTGCGAGGGAATTAGTACCTTTTTATTGGAACTTTTTCCCTCTGCTCAGATCGATCGCGATCGCGGAAATTGATGGAGAGGTAAGCTTAGTGACCGTCTGACCTTCACTTTGAGTAGGCCTAGACCCTAGGCCTATTATCTGTTGTTTATCAAAGCATTTCAAATGACAGAAATATGTTTATAGTTATATAAAACAAATATTTACTGCTCTATATTCGGGAAATGGTGCAAAATAGGTCCCCTCGGTGACTGGAGTAACGAGAGCCTACTATTTTCCCTCGATATATCTTCAGCAGTAGATAGCAAATCAAAGGTAAGCGTTCCGCCATCGATATATCTATCAGCAGTAGATAGCAAACTATTACACAAACAAACACACATCTGCCATCAGCAAAGGATCGATATATCTCCATTTAGCAGTGTTGATAGCAAACTAAATGTAATCATCGATATATCTGCTATCTGCAGTAGATAGCAAACTTAATGTAAGCATCGATAGATCTGCTATCTGCAGTAGATAGCAAACTTAATGTAAGCATCGATAGATCTGCTATTAAGCGACGATAAAAGGAACCCTGTTCTACGGGCCTGACTGACCCATGTTTTTAGAAATCTTTTTGGCATGTCAAATGACGGCAACAAATTTAGAGATTTTTTTGATTGTGTACGTTCAGAGGAAAAAAGGAGAAAAAAAGAAAAAAGAAAAGGGGGAAAAGCCCGACCGACCGACCCAGAACACTAATGCTCGAATCATACTAGCCGGTCGCCATAGGTCGCATCGAGCTACTAAATCGCCGGAAGTCGCAGGTATATCCGGGTCACGCAGACGACATGAAACCTGGATTATGGCTGCTGATTGGTTATGCTAATTTCGAGGCAAAATAACCTCCCCCTATTGGTTGAAAAAGTACGGTGTTTATTACGTCATGAGCGACCGATCTTTCGAGTTAAAATGAAATCAACTGGCCGCGACCGGTCGTTTCCAGTCAAGCGATCTCTTGATCGATCTATCGGGTTTTTGAATACGACGTAAAACTCGTCATAGAAGCGACCCGAATCGCGAAGCGACCTTAGTATGTTTTCAGCATAAGGGTGGATCCAAAAGGACTCAAGAGGTCCGTTTGTCGGTCGCAACAAGGGTCGCATTCTGACGCGTCTGCGCGTCCTGGACCTCTCACTTTCTTGTAGTGACGCGTCAGGTTTCAAATTGGAAAGACTTGCGGGTCCCGATCAAAATTGAAGGGACCCCTTAAATTTGACGACGTATGGAAATGGAAACCTTAAGAAATTCTGTAAATTACATATCCATCCTTTGCTCACAATATAAATTCATTAAACTGTCCGTAATAAGTAAAAAATTTAAATACCCAAACTTCAGGACCCCTCAATTTCTTGGGGGACCCCTTAATTTTGTTTTTTGAAGTCCTACGGGTCCTGATAAATTTCATGGGACCTCTCACATTTTTGATCCAGTGCTATCCCTGATGATAAACATCAGTAGTAGCTCGTAAATCTTAACCATGTTAACGCAAGTATCTTTGTGCTACCACAACAAGATGGCGTCATCAAAACAAAAACAAATCTTTCTCTTTACAATAGCCTTTTTTTTTAAATATTTTGTTATTCAATTTGAACAAGATGGCTTTCGGCACGTATTCTGGACCGCTTTTTATTGTTAAAATAGACACGCAATCCTTTTTTAATTTATTTGCAATTTCAAACCCTTAGGCCGTGTTGTTTGCTTTTGCAAAATTGAAGGGGGAAAAGTCCAATTTGAATGATATTGATAATAAGGCAATATTGATTGGAAATGAAGTTAAGGCTTTTCAATAAAATATTGGTCAAAATTACAGACCAAATCGCACCAAATGGGTTCGAAAATTCAAAACAAAATCCAATTCCAAGGGGGGCACATCCCCCTGAGACTCCCCCCTGTCCGCGTTACCACGGATAGCGGTGAGAACCAATGAAATTTATTTTTAAGCCCCCCGGGTAAAAAAAATCCTGCGCACACCTGTGGCGTCCTTGCTACGTCAACGGGATGCCATTGCGACATTACTGATTCATTACACGGCTCTGAACAGAACGCCGAACATCCACGCTTGTTTTGTGATGCACAAAACAAGCTCGGTGCACTAGCGCTCAAGGGCGACTATGGGGACCCTCTCACGACCCTCTCAAGTCCCAGCACCGAGGGGTTCATGAAGATCTTGATGCGCTTGGCTTGGCGTTTTGATAATGTATCAGCGTAATAATCAAAGCGCCGGCCTGATCGCAGCAGAATGTGAAAGGGTTTTAGTGACCTTGATTTAAAAATGGACAATTTCGGACCGTTTTCCGCGCTCTTACTGCGCTGCGAGAGCATGTGTGGTCGAGTGGATAAGGCGCTGGATTCATGATACAAAGGTTGTGAGTTCTAGCCTCGCTACGGCCAACGTGATTGAATCCCTGGGCAAGATTCTTATACCCCTGTCACACATACGGTGATCAGGCCTTGCGCTCTCGTTGCGCTGAAAAAAGCCATGCAAAACACAGTAAGGTCTCTAAGAACCAAATGGGGACGCAGTGGACACCATCTAGAGCGGGGCAGGGTCCCCACGATCGCCCTTGAGGGCCATACAAAGTACCGCGCTTGTTTATGCTCTGCTGCGATCAAATTGCGCTTATAAGTCGGGGTCTGCGTTAATAGTACCTTCTCAACACGTTTTCAAATTATATACAGTCCTCAAAATAAGTTACTGCCTAGGTTATACATATGAAGAGCTTAGTTCCAAAAGGCGCTGACTCACTTTTTGAAAAAAATTGAGTTAGGTGCAGAACATGAAAGAGAGTTACAAAATACATCTTTTTAACTCTGTTCTACATCTGTAGCATGTTCGGGTCCAAAGTTATGGCCCTCGGTAATTTCCGGAAATTTGAATATAATTCACTATTTTTTAAGCCAAAATTGTGGAAATATGGTTCTTTTATCATAGTAAAACATTGATAGGAATGTCCTTAATGAAATGCAATGAAGAAAACGTAAAATCTATGGAATTATTGTTTTGAAAATTGCACACGAATAAAATTATTGTTAATTTAAAAAATGTGCCAAATTGTCCACATTTTCAGTTTTCTCACAAAATATCAAAAATTCATTAAAGAAATTTGAAAAGGTATTTGAATGCGGTTTTCTGTTTTCAATGTGATTTGATAATGTGGAAATAATGATTGCTTGGTAAAGTGGTTTTTGAAATTGGTCGAAACATTTTTGTTCCAAAAGGCGCTAACTCACTGATTTCCGAAAATAAAGAAAGACATAGGAAATACAGTGAAAATCAAAAAATGAAATCAAACCAATTGTTAAGCTTCCACGTATAGTATCTTTCATATGGCAGAAAATTAGCATAATCGAAGAAGTGCAACATACTCATTTTAAAAAACGTTGCTTTTCTCCTATTTCACTTTTAGTGAGCTAGCGCCTTTTTGGAAACAAACTCTTCATATTATACAACACATACATATAACACATATCGACCGAGTGCACCAAACTGGCGTAACTTTATAGGGAGGTAAGCTACTTCCCTAGTAGCCCTAATGGTAGCGTAACTTACTAACGATGTAATTCTGAGAGCAAAACTGGCGGGTAACACCAGAATAGTAACTAGCGAGGTAAATATCCACATTAATCAGCATCGTTTCCTTAAAAGATGAAACTAAGCATCCAGTATGGGTTTCACTCTCCCTATGCAGCGGAAAACCAACTGTAATTGACTTTAATATTAGGGAAAACATTGTAAAAACTGTTGATCAGGACCCTCAACGTTTCCTTGATTCGCTGATAACATTCAATGGTAAAGAAAAATATGTGTATGACATGATTGTGGGACAACTAAACAATAAATTGTACAATATTGAGCAATCACTGGTTCGCAATGAGTTCAAATGGGCTTTATACACCCGTTATTGTCTTCCTTCCTTAAGATTTTGCGTCACTGTTCATGATCTCACCAAAACCAGCCTCCAATATCGCGACTCGCAAGTTAACTAGCCTAGCAGCTTACCCTGGTTTGGTGCTCTCAAATGTTTTGGTTACGGCTCAGTTACTAGCGAGGTAGTGCTATTCTTCAGCTACTTGCCATTGGTGCACTCGGCCGATAGTGTTGAAGTTGAGAGCATATTACCTGGGCAGTTACTTATTTTGAGGACTGTACATTATACTCCTTGTAGAAGATGCAGAAGTAATAACAATGACCTATGTTTAAAGCTCTAATCACATTGCCGATACATTGATTGTTATTTAAATCTTATTTAGAGAGCATTATCCTAGCTTAGCGTAATGCGATAATGCCACTTTTGTATAGCCATGGAAATAACATTGTTGGATCTGAATACATTGAGTGTTTTGTCAATTTAGCTATTTGCGCCGCATGTAAAAAGCGGAATATTTAATACGAGGGTCGTTCAATAAGTTCTACCTCATACCTCATAACTTTGCTATTATATAAGCCAGTTGTATGAAATATTCCACAATTGTAGTTTTGAATCTCAGCTACAAATTAATAGTAGATTGGTCTGAGCATTGGTTGTACTTTACTGGAGATGCAGCACAAACCAAAGGTCCAAGTAGTGCGACGGAAACGGTTATAAAAACAGCCAAATGTTTCATAAGTGCTATTTATTTGGCCAATTCTAATCGGTAGATTATAACCGTTCTGAATTACAGATATCTCTTGAACAGACTATAAACAATAACATTTTGATTGATGTACCCTATGTATATATAAAAATGTGGGGGTGCCCTCTACTTAGCCAGAACCAGACCAGGACAACCATTAGTTTTAACCCTACCACAGAGAACCGCTGCAAAAGTCATATTTGCTTTTCACTATGGCTTGACTTCGCTTGACTTGTAACAACGAAAAATTGACTTAATAGCGGTATTCCAGTTTGCTAAAGGTGTAACAATACATTCGAGTTGATATTATACTATTTGCAAGCCTACAAAGGTTAATATTGCCTACAATCTGATTTATACATGATAATACAGTATTATATTCAGAAAAAAGAAGAAGAAAAAACATATTTATCTTTAGGATAATTTTCCGTGTCCGTTGTCTCTCTGGTTTTGATCGCATCATTATAAAAGTGAGAGAGATAGCAATTATCATTTATTATAAATGTGTAGCTATGATTATACTCATAACAAAAGTCATGATGCAGCTGCTATTTAATATATTAACGATGTTGTGAATGAGGAGGTATAATGCATTGAATGACCATCGTATTATTAATGAAATTTTGATATTCAATTTGTCAAAACAGGTTAATATTATTCAAATCATTACCCCAAGTACAATACCAAACACCTGTTAAACTAACAATCCAAGTGAATGGACTCCATCCATGCATGTCTTTGTCTATAAAGGATGCTCAGTATGTGCTTGGAGTTCGACGAGTGAACAACTGCAGGATGACAGGACAGGACAGCGCTCTGAAAGCGCCGAACCGCCACGCTTGTTTTGAACATGCACAAAACAAGCGTAGTATACTGGCGCTTAAGGGGGACCATGGGGACGC
This sequence comes from Ophiura sarsii, assembly GCA_035610835.1. Lineage (NCBI taxonomy): Eukaryota > Metazoa > Echinodermata > Ophiuroidea > Amphilepidida > Ophiuridae > Ophiura > Ophiura sarsii. Next base: position 60,844,211 of record CM069451.1, read on the forward strand.
TCTCACGACCCTCTCACGTCCCAGCCAGTTCCCACTGCGTCACCAAGGGGTTCGTTGATATCTTGATGCGTTTGGCTTGGAGTTTTTATAGTATAGTTAAAAATTGACAATTTCGGACAGTTTTCCGCGCTCATACTGCGTGTTATACATAGTTTTGAGCGCAGTTCAGTCGCTGGTCCGATCGCCGTATGTGTGACAGGGCCATTTGTCTGTATTGCCTCGTCGACCCAAGCGATATTTGGGGAGCTGTTAGGGTATCAAAATCTAAGTAGCGCTGATAGGCTTGTGCACTGTTGGTCGGTAGCCGCCTAAAAGTGTAGCGACCAAAGGATTCTGATATCTTAACTGGCAGCGATAATATTTGGCCAAAAGCGCTTTGGGACTGTGCTTGCAATGTGGAAAGCGCTATTAAGAACGGTAATATTATTATTATTATTATTATTATTATTATTATTAGTGTTATTATTATTATTATTATTCATACTTTTATACTTTTTTGAGCGCAGTGCAATCGCTGGCCTGATCGCCGTATGTGTGACAGGGCCATATTTACCATATACCCCGTTTTTTGTAAGACGTAGGTGTACCAAAAATTCCGTATACGCGATAATGCCAGAAATTCCTTACGCGGTGTAAATATATGGCTTGATCGGTGCATGCAGCAGATACGTATGTAACTGATCCCTATCGTGTCACCTGCGTACCACTTTTAACACTTTAAACCTGCCATTAAAGACATTAAAGTGGATGCTGTGGGACAGAAAGAGAAAAACACTCCTAGATTAAAGACAAATATTACAATGGTATTCAATTACGTCACACTACACCAACAACCATTGCCCAAAGACAATACCCACAAAGGTGACATTTGTTGTACCGCGCGCGCGTTAATTGGTTAATTTTCTATAAATTAGAACAATTTGAGTGAAATTGGCGCGCTGGCGATCTCGTGCATCGCAAGGAATCTGACTTCTCACTTTTAGGCACGATTTGAGCTCCCCTAAGGCGTACACTTGTGTAATTTAAGAATGCTATATGCATAAAGCCTTAAATTAAAAGTCTAGAAGTCGAACGTTTAAGTGTTAGAACTGTCGCATTGCCGAGTGTCCCCGAGGCGAGATGTATAAGAGAAAAAAGACCGGGGAGATGTGTGGCCCACGTAAGGCCCCTATTACTGTGTGAATAACGGTTGTTCGGCATAATGTAACCTCTAGACCCATATCATGCAATGCAATTTAACGTCAGACACGGTTTTGAGGTGAGTTTTACACTATTACAGATGATGTTTTCACGGGTATTAGATCTGATATACGGAATTTGATAAACAAATACCGTATGTAGGTTTCAAGTCGGCCTTGCCAAGTTATCAATGCTCATAACGAATCAGTTACACGCACCTCGGTACGTTAACATCAAGCCACTCCAAACTCTTCTAGACCACCAATTTGAAAATCAAGAATAAGATAATCTGTTCTAAAAGGCAAGTTTACGTATAATCTTCAGATAAGCTGTTCAAGTCAGTGTGGAAGAAATGTCTTAAAGGCATATTATGTGATCTTTTCCAGAGAGCGCCCTCTATTCATGATTTTTTTTAGAAAGTAGATTTTCTTGCAGATTTACATTTCTGATCATAAATCATATATACATTCCAAGTTACAGAGCGATACGATTCCTAATTACCTCAAAATCATGGTTTTAGAGTGAATTTAGAGTGAAAAATATAAACTGTCGGAATTCCGACAGTTTATTTTCACTCTAAAACCATGATTTTGAAGTAATTAAGAATCGTATCGCCCTGTAACTTGGAATGTATGCATGATTTATGATCAGAAATGTAAATCTGCAAGAAAATCTGCTTTCTATTTTTTTTTCGATGTTGAGGGCGTTCCCTGGAAAGATCACATAATATACCTTTAAACATACAAAAGAACACAGTAAGTTATGGCCATGTGTTTTGAACTCGCCACTCTTCCCGTGGCATGTCCAGATTTTTACATTTTATACCACATGAGATTCCAATTAGCATATCGCAATAACTACTTGTTCTACCCCATAAAAAGGTATATATTTTCTGAACGGTAATCTCACAAGAAATCCAAATATGCTATTGGAATTAAAATAGGACCTAATGGTAACATGTTGTGATTTAAGAATGTTCAAAAAAAAATAAAATAATCTTCTTCATATTTTGATTAAAGCTCAACAATATTTGTATACCTATCCCCAATCATAATTTTACTGCGCATATTAGTTCCTCATGCAATTACCCATCAGAACATATTGGTTGTCAATGGTAACTTGTTGAAATATACTATATCGGGAAATAAATGAGCACAAACGTTTAAATTTCATATTTATTAGAGTTTACAAGTATATTTTGGGGGGTATGCACCCTAGCCTGATTTAAACGGCATTTTTGAATTCCCTTATTTAAGAGCTTTCCAAAAATGTATAATTTTGCTATCATCGGTTGAATACTTTTTTTGTTATAGTCATGTAAAACTGATTATTCAGGGCAAGTTCACTGTGTAGCGAATAGGGAGAAAACTAAGGACAATGCAATCGATTCATGATTACAATTGTTACATGATAGTTGTCACGTTTGTTGAAACAGAATCTTATAGAATATAAAATAATCTATAAAATGAGAGCAAAATCATGTTTGTACCATACAGGGATGAGGAGTTATTGTAAATTGAACGTAGAATTGGGAACATTTTCTATATTCCCCATACGAGATTGTCACCGCCGCCACCGCCACCGCCACCACCCCTGACTTTCACAATATAATCAATCATATCTCAGCTAAACAGTTATAGAAATACCTGATTTATTCACACAATGTAGCTAGATGATTAGGCTTTCAAATGACACCTCAATCAACCATTGCTCTACCACATTTAGTTGTTGAGTTAAAAGAGAGAGATGGATCATTCGTGGCATAATTCTGTTATACCCTTCACACCAACATCGGTTAGTATGCGTCGTTCTTAAAAATCACGCACTATGAATACCCCTGTGAAGGGTATAACAGAATTACTCCTGATTCGTCACCAAATATGCAACGCCACCACCCTTTTTGGGTGGCGAGTTCAAAACACATGGCCTTATCGGTTTATGTAAATAAAACATAAGGGAAGCACTAGCTGAAAACAATGGCTCTACACAACCCTGTTTTCACCACTGAGCCCATTACCTGTGACTTGAAATAATACCTCGTCATTCATCGCCATATAGAATTTTCAAAATGTCTATAATAAATAGATGGCAATCCGAAGATTTATTCAACGAAAACCCAAAACCAATTATGGTCATGTTAAAATTAATAGCTAAATGCCTTTTCCATTATGACAAAGTGTATATGAAATCGATTTTAATAAAATATGACACTTAAAAGTCTCTCCTGTGGATTGAATTATAATTTAGCTGAAAAAGCACAGAAAACAATATTCTTATAAACACCAACCATTTCATTATGTTTTCAGTTTAGCGTGCACTGCGGCACTTGATGCGTAAAGCTATCCCCTAATAGTTTGGACGGGGTGCGGGGATGAGAAACGCAATAATTAGGCATTTATGCGTTTAAGAGTATATGGAAAAAGTGACTAAATCCTCTAAAAGCCACTGCTTTCAGTATCAAAAAAAAAAAAAAAAATGTTTACAGTAAACAGAAGCACTAACTATCTATCAGCAGTAGATATATAAACACATCTGCTTCCAACAGGAGATAGTTACTAAATATAAACATCACAATATTTTATACCAGCAGTAGGCCTATATAGTAATCTAAATAACATCAGCATACTTATTTGTTATCAGATGTAGATAACAAACTAACAAACATCAGCATATCTGCTACCAGCAGCAAAGATAGCAAACCAAAAAATGAGCATACCATTATGTGCCATCAACAGTAGAGAGCAAACTAAGAACAAGCATCTACATCAGCAATAGATCGCAAACTATACAGACTTTACCACAGTCTGCTATCAGCAGTAGATAGCAAACTATTCAAACTTAACCATATCTGCTATCAGCAGTAGATAGCAAACTATACAGACTTTACCATATCTGCTATCAGCAGTAGATAGAAAACTATACAGGCTTTTACCATATCTGCTATCAGCAGTAGATAGCAAACTATACAGACTTTACCATATCTGTTATCAGCAATAGATCGCAAACAATACATACTTTACCATATCTGCTATCAGCAGTAGATAGCAAACTATACAAACATTACCATATCTGCTATCAGCAGTAGATAGCAAACTATACAAACGTTACCATATCTGCTATCAGCAGTAGATAGCAAACTATACAGACTTTACCATATCTGCTATCAGCAGTAGATAGCAAACTATACAGACTTTACCATATCTGCTATCAGCAGTAGATAGCATACTATACAAACGTTACCATATCTGCTATCAGCAGTAGATAGCAAACTATACAAACGTTACCATATCTGCTATCAGCAGTAGATAACGAACTATACAAACGTTACCATATCTGCTATCAGCAGTAGATAGCGAACTATACAAACGTTACCATATCTGCTATCAGCAGTAGATAACGAACTATACAAACGTTACCATATCTGCTATCAGCAGTAGATAGCGAACTATACAAACGTTACCATATCTGCTATCAGCAGTAGATAACGAACTATACAAACGTTACCATATCTGCTATCAGCAGTAGATAGCGAACTATACAAACGTTACCATATCTGCTATCAGCAGTAGATAGCGAACTATACAAACGTTACCATATCTGCTATCAGCAGTAGATAGCAAACTATACAAACGTCATCATATATCATCATATCTGCCTTCGGCAGTACAGTATAAAAACGAAACAAATACATGCGAATCGAACGGGTGGATTATACCTCAACAGATCATTGTAATCAGCATTGCGGTTGTGCTGCGTAAAACTTATGAATTACCTGATACATTGCGATGAACAAAATTCCCCATTCCGGAATATTGCATTACCGAGATACCCTCTAATTGATCATCACAAGTTCCAATACAATCAGTGAGTAGGGAAGGGAAAGGCCTACGGTACGAGTATGGATTACATACATAAAACAGATTTATCAATAATGTTCAAAACAATAAGGAAACTTCTGCATTACGAGTTTCACAATTTCTTTTCTGCGGGCTATGCAATTTGTTCTATCCAACAATCACTAAACTTGATTGTCTGAGAATGTAGTTGTATCTAATGGAGTGTTATATTATAGAGAAGTTGCGTTTCAGTTTATGAGTTGGAGTTGGAGTTGGAGTTGGAGTTAACGTCAAAGTTAAAGTTAAAAGTTAGAGTTAATGTTAAAGTTAAAGTTAAAATTAAAGTTGGAGTTGGAGTTTCTTTATTGATAAACACGCACTCTTAAAAAATCAATTGGGTATCAACTCATATAATTTCGATCTTGCCGGACACACTTGAGTACTAACTCCATTTTATCTAACTCTAACAGTATAAATGAACTAGAACAATAACTCAAACTCTGACGCGAACTCAACTCAAAATCATAACTGTGTGTTTAATAACTCGATTATTATTCTGTAGCTTTACAGTGTCAGAATGCATAAAACGGAATCAGACAGCGATATACTTGATGGCATGCGTTATTACCCAGGAGTCCACAGTCAGATTTCGACCCTTAGAGGCAATTTTTGGGCTGTAATATAGTGTGCATGACCAGAATTCACACCGTATGAAATAATTTATAATATTAATTTCGATGAAAAAGGGAGTGTTTCTATTTCATTTATCAACGGAATGACAAGGTTGGGATTTGAAGTAAAGGAAGAGGCGAATCGGCAGTAAAGGCATTTGTACTTACTATAAAGGTGCCTATAACTAGTCAACAATCTACTCAGCAACTAGACTGGGGAATTTGTGGACGGTGCACGAGGAAATGTGGCATTTTAAACCTTGTGAGGAATGTTTGGGTTTTTATTCATGCTATTTTGGATCAGTTTATCCATCTGATTCTTCCATGGTTTATCGTACTATAATTCTTGTCGTATGGTTTCGTCGTGATTTGGTAGCCCGGAACCATCTTGACTTATGAAGGGTATATTTATTTCAAGTCGGGACATTTTACTGAACTCTGCGACAGATTTGCACCAAATGTAGAGGATTCCGCAAAACTAATTGAGAACTTCAGAAATAATATAGAGCAAACACTTCCATGTTTGTTTGTCAGGAAATCTTTTTGAGACGTTAATAGAGTGGCAATTAAATTCCCTTATACATCACAATTATTATAATATTAACTTTGTCTTTTGATATTTTCTTGTATCAGCCTGTCATCAACTCTTATTTTTCCAATATCTAATTTCTCACTTTTCTTTGGCGTTCTTTCTCATTTAATATATTATCTTCGGTTCATTGACACCTTATCTCTCTACTTTCTATCTCTTTATTTTCTTCGGCGCTTTCATAAAGCTAAAACAAAGACAAATTAATAATTACAATACGATGAATTAAACACCGCAGCTCTGCTTTTTTTCTTCAGTGCTCTCATCTTCTGATATGAAATTCACGCACGCAATTTGCCTCCTGTCTCACAGGCCGGCTTTACGGTCCCGGGGACTCAACGACTTCTCACCAAGCTTGGTTGCTGCCACAAATCTGATACTACCGCGGGGCATGAGCCGTATGACATGGAATATATATTATATTTTTTAAATAAAAATATATATATCTCCTTCGTCAATACAAGCTAGTACGTAAAACCAATAAATATGCATAAGGGATCGAAGTCAATACAATATGAAAATCCACCGTGCTTTTGAAATATGCAATTTCAATTTCTCAAAATGTTATAGCGCGTATGATAACATGTTGGGGGGATTTGTAGCATCAGTCCCAAGTGGAGGTTTTCAATCACACAACTGTCTAATAAAATTAGAAAGCACCCTAATCGCGATAAGCCCCCGTTCGATGTAGGTGGATTTACCCATCTCTTATTTTCTGATGAAAACAATATATAATAAATGATAAATGTTAAAAAAGAGACGTGGTCCCTTTTGGCTTTAAAAATTCAATTTTTTATTATTTATCAAACTTCGCAGTCGTCAATCGTGGGGCGGGGCGTTACAAAAAAAAGACTGTAGAAAAAAATCTAACACGTCAATTCTAGTCTATGATGAGTAATTATTAGACTAAACTCCATAGTGTAAATGGACTCTCTCAAGACGGTTGGCTGATTGTGATTTATCTGTATGTCATGGCTTCACGACAGTGTGTTACATGTCCAATGCCATTTGATACATCGTTTGGTCACGGACCATTTAGGAGGGCTTAAGTTCCCATAATACACCATCTGTCTGTTGCGGGATGATATTTTGTTTGGGCACACACACTTAAAACGCCGGGGTCAAACTCACACATCAGTGTCAATTATGCGCCGACTAAATTGAATAAAACTTGAAATAATTGAACCGTAAAATGTTACCATTTCTTTATTATAGACACTTTTTTGTAATCAATGCATGGTGGTAGGATATAATAAAGCGAAAATGAACCTGGTGTTTTTAGTGTGTATGATTTGTACCTACTCAGGGCCTTTGCAAATGGTGTATGTTTAACGCTGATATATGTCACTTTGTTTCAAGTATCTACCATTAAACACTTTGGTTAAATCCTGGTAATAAAACCAATTGATAAACATTTGGGGTGATTTCAATAATATGCGTATTTTTGCTGCATTGATAACATCCAAACACAACCATTGTGTATTTATTTCTTATTTTATAATTTAGACTAGCGCAACAATAACCTTAAAAAAGCAATTAGAAAGTGTCTTTTCCAATCTGGTTCCAGCATGAGCAACATTGATTACTTTCTTGTACTATCTACTGATGATAACAACAATGTTGATGACTTCATTTATTTGCTATCTACTGAAGATAGCAACAATATTGATGAATTAATTTCTTCTACTGATAATAGCAGCAATGTTAAAGGCTTCATTTATTTTGCTATCTACTGAAAATAGCAACAATGTCAAGGAGATGTGGGTGCTATTGCTTAACTCTGTATATTAGTAAATTCAGATATGGTACCCACCCAAATGTGTGACAGTGCTCTTTTCGATTTAGAATTAAGAACGCGTAAAGTTATTTAACTTCCATGACAAACTGTAATATAAAAATGTCAGTATGAATTTTTTGTATATACCATATTGCAATTTCTGTTATGTAACATTTTTGTGATGCTATTTAAAGAAAACATGTATCATTAATATTATGTTCATATTTGTATGAAGGTTAATAATAATAAATAAAACAAGTGAAGGAGCTATATCGATGAAAAAACAAAAACAATGTGAATGACTTCATTTCTTTTGCTATCTACTGATAATAGCAACAATGTTAATTACTTCATTTCTTTTGCTATCTACTGCAGATAGCAACAATGTTGATGACGTCATTTCTTTTGCTATCTACTGATAATAGAAAAAATGTGAATGACTTCATTTCTTTTGTTATACTGAGGATAGAAACAATGTTAATGAGTTCGTTTCTTTTGCTACCTACTAATTATCGCATAAATGTTGATGAATTCATTTCTTTTGCTAGCTACTAATGATAGCAACGATGTCAATGACTTCATTCATTTGATGATAGCAACAATGTTGATTACTTATTTCATTTGCTATCTATTGATGATAGCAAATATGTTGATGACTTCATTTCTTTGCCATCTACCGAGTATCGCATAAATATTGATGAGTTCAATTGATAGAAAAAAAATTGCATTTCCTTTGCTATTCATAATACTGATGATGTCTTTTGTTATCTATAAACTGCCGAACTTTGATCTATTGATAATAGACACATGTTTCGGTATGTTAGTCCTATACGGTATGGGGAAGACCATTCCTTGGTCTCGTCTGAATTGAAAAGGTTTAATTCAATTTTATCTTAAAATCCAACGTCAGGCAGCTATCTATAAGGTCTTTTGGTCACACTATCAATAATACCCTCCTCAATTGATAAAAGGAGTGAACTAGTCAAAGTAACGGCACAGCTCGCGCGATAATCACGTGTATCGTGAGGGCGACAAGTTCAAATTCCATTCCCTGAAGACAAGACAATTAGAAGCGTTCCCGCGTTTTTGTAGCAGATACGTGCAGACGAGAGAGAAAACTTGTCGAAATAAAACAATGAAGCTGCCATTATGGCATCTACCGGCACTCCCGCTGAAATATATTTAACATCAATAACAGCTTTATCCGTTGCAATTGATCTGCAAGACTCCGAATTAACTCTATGTTTTAATCAAGTCAATGTCTATTCTTTAGCTCTTACTTAATAATTGTATTATCTTATTTTGACAACCTAATTGTGTATTAACGTATACTGAAATTATAAACATCTGATGATAAATGGCTCTTGACACGGGCGTAGAGTTAGTGTTATGGCTTGCTCAGCGCATACTTTGTGAATCCACACCACTAAATAAATCCCCTAAAAACTGTGTAAAATGGTCCCTAATAAAATTCCATTTTCTCGTATATAAAGCGCCGGTTTATCTTTTCCAAAATAAAACTCCAATTTTTCATTTCGGAAAAAGATCAATTATTGAAGTCTCTAAAATGACTCAAAAATCATACCAAATTGGTCAACAGAAGATAATTTGCACTCACTACAGTTTGGTTATCTTCATTTAATAATCATTTGATCAACATTTCAGCAAATAAAACCCGACTTTTTGGATCATTTACATCGTTCACTTAGATCAGGGTAATGGCACCAATTTCAACATAACAGAGGCCTTACGTCGTCTGTTCCATCATTTATCTAGTGGCGTGGACTCTTATATACACCCACACAGGTGACACACCACGTATCATCTAACCTGGATTCATAACGGAATATAAACTAAACCCTCCCTTACAACGCTGGGTGGGGCTCTGTATCGTTAGGCTATTCGCATGCTGATCTTTGCCTATCATTAGCGAACAATTGAGCTATCATGTAGGCCTAAATGTTTTGAACATCGTTCACAATCCTCCGACTCAAGGCTCAAGATAAGCGGGCGCTGGGCGATTTTTACCCCTCGGTCCTTCTGCCACAATGCTGAAAAATAAATAACCAAGCGCTGATATTTTGTCCAAACCATGGCGCCCGTTGACTATCGGGAAGCTTGCGCAATACATCATATTTCGAGTTTACAATGCTGCAACGCTGGGATTTAATTTTAAAAAGTTAGCTCCCGGTAGACTGAAAGTAGCTCCCGGTTCTCAGTAAATCCCATGATCCGGGCGCTACTTCTGAAAAAATGTAGCTCCCGGTAAAAAAAACCTGTTATCTTGAGCCTTGCTCTGACTCCTCTCCGACTGATGAGTGTGTCTTCATGACATACCTTCAATTCATTCCTTTACACCTATAAGTGAACCAATTCTGGCAATTTCTATTCGCCCCTCAAATTCCCCAACATTCTCTTTTCTATAGATCTTTTGTAAAATATAGGGGGTGATGTTTCAAGCCATAATGGCGTAACGTCGTGCCTATGTCACCTTCACTGACTCCCATGCCCATCTACACAGCGATCAATGACTAGACCTAGCACCGAGTAAACATAGAAGGACACACAGAGTGAATCGACTTATCGCTGTGTATTAAATTACCCACAAAAACATCGGTTTGTAGGAGAGAAGCTGTCGGTGAAACGCATCTCAATTTGTGAGCGTGGAGGACCCATATTAATCGGTAGGTTAATGGTTTAAAGGGGCTTTTCATCATTGTGTTTAAAGGGGCTTTTTCATCATTGTGTTTAAAGGGGCTTTTTCATCATTGTGTTTAAAGGGGCTTTTTCATCATTGTGTTTAAAGGGGCTTTTTCATCATTGTGGTTTAAGGGGCTTTTTCATCATTGTGCTTAACGCTTTTACATCACTCCTAATGAATGGTATGTAAGAAGGGGAATGGTTACATGAATAGGTAGTGTAAAGGTTATTTAAACTTTTAAAGGGTGTTCCTCAATGGCATAGAGGTCCAATTGTATGCATGGGTTCCGGCTATTCATTATGTCGCCAATTTATGTGTATAAGCCCCTGAAAATACCAGTGAGCATGGTACCCAGTGCAGTGAAGGTTAACATCCAATTCATAATTATCCCTTCCCACATTAAGCCTAGTCTAAGACCAAATTCAGCTAATTCAATACAATTTTAATATAGAGGTTACCCATGTAGCCAGGCGAAACGGACAACAAACGGGATTTGCACCCGGTCTATTCTACATTCAATAGAGCTGGTGCATGACGTACAGTTCATAGCGTGAATTGTGCTATACAATTAATATCATGAAAAAGGTGTATCTTCTTTCTGAAAATCTTAAACACAGTTTAGTTTTCCTGACAAGATGGCTGCTAAATCCATCATATTACATGGCAAAACTTTCCGCGCGCTTTGCGCGCATCTTACCTACCTACATTATATCTATCTGGAATTCAGTATAGGCCTATGTAAAAACGGAACCATTCTTCTCAAGAGAAATAATTGAGTCCACCCACCCACTGCCACACCTCGCTAGATTCAAACATTATAGTTCCTAACAAAACACATCTTTAAATAGGCTAACGTGCCCTTAAACATGTTCAAAAATATGTAAGACGACGGTTGATCATATTGATATGTGTTTATAAGGAAAGACGGAATATGTAGCGAGACAAAGATGGATAGATGCCCGTGACTCTCTCGCCTATAACTTGCGATCAATAGCGTGAGATAGTTACTGTGTAAACAACGGGGCAAGCGTGATAAAGGTGAGTTGAGTGAATCAAATTATCAGTCTGTATTAAATTACCTATCAAAACATAACGGTTGATACCGGCAACTTATTATAGAAAAAAAGCGAATAAGACGAGAAGAGCTGATGGAACAGGTTACATGTCGGGATTGTCGGCTACCAGGCTATATTCTGACTGACTATATGTGTCAGTTTAAAAAAGGTGGGTTCCCTGACATTAATATAACCAATGAAACCTCTAATTTCATACACACGGTATGAGGAAACACCTTTATTTCGCAATTAGGACGAGACGCTGACCATATTATATAGCCAGAAATTATAATTTCCGCACCACTAAAAGTAAAAGTGAGACGCAACTCGTCCATTGTTGACAGATAATGCGTATAAACAAAGGTAATAAGATGTCGAAGCTAATCCTGACGAAACCTTGGCAGATTTAAACTTGTTCGACGGCGAACCTGATAAACTCTTTACCTATAAAAACAAATAAAATAGGATTTGAATGTATATTCCTTCTTTAATTGGTGCACCAACCAACCGTCACAAGTAAAGTGTTTAACAAATCTGCGTTCATTTCTAGGCCTGCTGTAACGGTCAATGCCTTTTATTTCAGTTAGTTAACTGAATTTTGAAGAATATATAGCCGTGGACCCCTAAAATTGTCATAATAATTACGTTTTATTTCAACGTACAAAGTTCTTCTTTTATTTATGACGTAGACCTATATGATTTCCCCGGTGATTTTTACACACATTTCTTTATGCTTAACAGCTTAAGATGTGGTTGTCTTTTTATGTCAAACTAAGAAAGATCCTTAAAAAATAGTCACTACCCATATCGTTGTCGGAACCTCTTGTAAGAAGCCTTATCGGTGTATAATCAACACGGATCAAATTGGTGTTGTTTGGGTGGTCTTATATATAGCTGTTGTTATAGCAACTCAATCTTTCCGGGGGTGGCACTCCATCGCCATGTTAACGTGACGGGGGAATGGGATTTCATTCACATTTAAGATATGGCGTTGAAGGAGTAAGATTTCGGGAGGCGAGTTTTCTTACAGTTAAAGTCTTTTTAATTGTACACAGAGAAAACGATGTACAAAATATCGCTGTTCAATTTCGGTTGTACACTTTTTCAAACAACAGATGTGTAAAAGTTATACATCGTTGTTTAAAGAAGACAACATTTTTTTAAACAGGTGTTGTTTACAGTATAAAGAACGCCGTTCACATCAATACAAAGTGATCTTGAACAACGTTGTTTACTTGTGACGTCACAAGTCACGTGTCACAATGATTCGTTTGCGATGCTTCAAATTAATGGCCGCCGTATTTCATTCGGTAAACAAATTTCGATTTTAAATCATAATTTTAAAGATTTTGCTGACAAGATGGGGAAATACAATCAAGAAAATAATGAAATATGATGACCAAAGAACCGATATAGTTTGATGATAGACGGCGAAGATGGATATTTTTTGCAAAAATATAATTTTAATTTCGCGATTTTGCTCCACAGACAGAAGGCATCCGAATTCGACAGTTCTGCCGTTCTGTCTGTGTACTTCAACACAAGAAATTCAAGTCTTCAAATCGTGCTGGAATTTTAAACAACTACCAGTAAACAACCCTGTTTTTTTAACAACCATCATTTAAACAACCCTGCAGTTTTAAACAACCACCATTAAACAACCCTGGTTATTTAAACAGGCCAATTTCATCCATGAGGATTGAACAACTTTCTTTGAACAACCCAAGATGATTGAACAACTTTCTTTGAACAACCCAAGATGATTGAACAACTTTCTTTGAACAACCCAAGATGATTGAACAACTTTCTTTGAACAACCCATGAGGATTGAACAACTTTCTTTAAACAACCCTTGAAAATTGAACAACAATTTTTAAACAACACCAATGTGTAAAATCTGATTTTAAACATGTTGTTTAAAAAGTTAAACAACTAGGTGTTTAAAACTTTAAACAACCCCAGATGTTTAATATTTTGAGCAACAAGTTGCTCAGCTCACCCGTCAAACAGCAGTTGTTCAATTTTTTAAACATGTTGTTCACCTTTTTTTTTTACTGTGTATCAATATATTTCGCGGTGGACATTTTAAAGGACCTGTTCTTTTCGTTTTGAACCTGCGCTTCTGTGTACTTGACGGTGCAAGCTACTCAAAAGGAATAAAGTATCTTTCTGTGCCGCATCGAGACAAAATGACGCCCTGTTACATTGTATATCGTGGTCTTCCTTGTTAAAGAAAACAAATCGGCGCAACCGAATTTTATTATTTGGATGTGAATTGCATGTAAAAGTCGCATCATCAAGAAAAAACTCAATTTTCTGGTGATCCTAATGTACAGTGACTCGGACATAATTTGACGATTTTGATGGTAAAAACTTAAAAAGCAGGTATGCAGGCTGTGGAGATGTTCAGTACGGTACGTTCATCTTGTGTAAACAAAAAACAAACATACCCATCTTCTCCATATGAGTGAAACCCCCGGGCACGCGGTATGTCGGCTGTGATAGAGGGTTGTTGTTGCCCACATACGTGAATTCTGTTGGACCGTTACGGCCTTTAAACACGGTTTAAAAATGCTTGGTTTTTTATTCAAAGTACGCCAAATGTGGTTGTTTTTGGATCATTGACGTTGTTGACCATGTTGACGATCTGACATTTTAACACACATCATCTCTTTCTATTAAACTTTGCCTTGCAAATTGTGAGCTTTATTAACATGATATTAACAATTGTTGATAGAGTCAACATTCTTGCTTGACGAGTCTTTGCACTTTTCAAACGACAGAAGTTGAAACTATCATAAATACTGGCGAGTAATTATGATAATATACATTATGTCTTTTAATTATAAGTTAATGATTTGTGTCGTTAATGATTTAGGCTACTTTCTGACATAACAATAATAATTCTTGTTTGGGTAGCGGTATATCTCTGATGATCTTACACTAATGGAAAATAAATGATACAGAATAAAATTATGAATTTGATTAGGCTATTAATATTTTAGTGAGAAATACAACAACTTGTCTTTAATAAACCGACATTTGCTGGTGCGCGGCATATTTTGCAACAGCGCAAAAAGAGCTATGTCGTCTGCTGTTTTCGTTACCGCTCGGGAGCAAAAAGCCTCTGTGCCAGTTAGTCTCATATCCGGTCGTTAATGCCACCTGATACTCAAAGTGAAAGGTGCCAACTAGTGAGACATTATTATTTTCACGGTGGCAAATTACCATGTGGTGATCAGGGAATTTCCCCATGAACTTCTTCTAATATGGTAATAAAATTAAATTGCTGGTTCCCGCTCTGTGGTTCAAGCTAATATAATGATGATACATCAATAGCGCAGCGCGAGAAAGTGCCAGAGGGCAGACCACATTTTCTGTCGGCAAAATATCTGGTTTCTGGTATGTCGGCAAACAAGTGGTTTGTCAGCAAATAAGTAGTACCAAATGAGACGTAAAATGTGGGAAGACAAGTCTTCATTTTGCCAATTCGCCTATTTCTTTTCGTATGTTAACACGGATGACATCGTTATTTTGTCGCGGTACACGCGAATTTCCCAAATATCAAAATTATTAACGTTGCCTTTGAAGAGGCACTTGGGTATTTGAAAAGTCAAATTGATTGATTGATTGATTGATTGATTGATTGATTGATTGATTGATTGATTGATTGATTGATTGATTGATTGATTGATTGATTGATTGATTGATTGATTGATTGATTGATTGATTGATTGATTGATTGGTTGATTGATTGATTGATTGATTGGTTGATTGATTGATTGATTGATTGATTGATTGATTGATTGACTGATGGGTTGATTGATTGATTGATTGATTGATTGATTGATTGATTGATTGATTGATTGATTGATTGATTGATTGATTGATTGATTGATTGATTGTTTGATTGATTGATTGATTGATTGATTGATTGATTGATTGATTGATTGATTGATTGATTGATTGATTGATTGATTGATTGATTGATTGATTGATTGATTGATTGATTTATTGATGGGTTGATTGATTGATTGATTGATTGATTGATTGATTGATTGATTGATTGATTGATTGATTGATTGATTGATTGATTGATTGATTGTTTGATTGATTGATTGATTGATTGATTGATTGATTGATTGATTGATTGATTGATTGATTGATTGATTGATTGATTGATTGATTTATTGATGGGTTGATGGGTTGATTGATTGATTGATTGATTGATTGATTGATTGATTGATTGATTGATTGATTGATTGATTGATTGATTGATTGATTGATTGATTGATTGATTGATTGATTGATTGATGGGTTGATTGATTGATTGATTGATTGATTGATTGATGGGTTGATTGATTGATTGATTGATTGATTGATTGATTGATTGATTGATTGATTGATTGATTGATTGATTGATTGATTGATTGATTGATTGATGAATTGAGGGATTGATTGAGGGATTGATTGAGTGAGTGAGTGATTGATTGAGTGATTGATTGAGTGAGTGATTGATTGATCAACTAATTGCGTGCTTGGTGTTTACTATTAGATATTTGTTGATTCGTTGATCAATATTGATTGAATAATTGAGTGGTATAATTCAATTTCATTCCATTGACATGATTAATATATCGATTGGTTAATGCAATGTTTTTGTAGAAATATTTCTAAATGAAATTAAGATTATAAAGCATTGCCTAACTTATTAAATATTATAACATTCTATATTATATTTGTATTAGTCATAATATAGAAATGGATCCAAAATGTGATCGGGAACGTAATGCCACATAACTGTCTCGGCATGTGACACGTTTACGTCTAGAGTTTTTCAATTGGCGTCCTAGCTGCGGCACAAAGCTATTAAGAGTAGGGAAAAAAGCAAACATGTTATTGCCAGTGATTTGATTGAAAATTGTCTTAAGTGAATACTGTGGATAAGGTTATCTTACATGTCTCTCCTGATGTGTGAAGCGCAGGTTGTCACATTGTCAGATTCAATTAAGACAGACGAGAAATCAAAGCCGATGAGGCACACCTGATGTGCTCAGTGCTAGGTTCCTTCCGCCATTAATAGTATAGCCGGCTCGGCTTGCTCTCTCTTGGTCTCTAAAAGCCTGTCTGCTTTATCCATATAGCCATATGTGGATATACAGGGTGTCTCAGAAGTACCAATTGCTTGCCCAATCTAAACCTAGCTTCCTTCCTCGTTTATTGCTAGCTGTTTACATGGTGTTCCACTGAGCAGTCTAGCTTGCTATCTTCATGAGATAGCAGTATGTAGCTTTACTTATAGTGCTATTTTGAAGGAGGTATTCTACTAATGGCTACCTTGCTTGCTCAATTTAGAGCATAGCTGTCTCATACTATTGTTATTATAAGGATACCTCACTGCTGTAGAGTGTAGACCCGAGTGTAACTAGCCCCCCCCCCCCTTCCTGCCAGAAGGCGTGCCCCCTCCCCGATCCCCCCCCCCCCAAAAAAAAAATTGAAATGACAAACTCTATGTGTATACAAAAAGTATACAACAAATATGATAATTGAAGACCCTAATTACGCTACTGTGTAAACCCGACTACCATATAGCCTACCTATCGCTGATATGTACAGGGGATCATCTTATTAGGATATGCCTTAGATAGCAGTCTATAACGAACCATGCTATCTTCAGTAGAGCATTGTGTATTATAAACTGCTGCATGCTATCTTCAGTAGAGCATTGTGATATTTTATATACTGCTATCTACTGAAGATAGCATTATGATACTTTATATACTGCTGTCTACTGAAGATAGCATTATGGTACTTTATATAGTCTATCTACTGAAGATAGCATTATGATATTTTATATACTGCTGTCTACTGAAGATAGCATTATGGTACTTTATATAGTCTATCTACTGAAGATAGCATTATGATATTTTATAAACTGCTGTCTACTGAAGAGAGCATTATGGTACTTTATGTAGTCTATCTACTGAAGATAGCATTATGATATTTTATATACTGCTGTCTACTGAAGATAGCATTATGGTACTTTATATAGTCTATCTACTGAAGATAGCATTATGATATTTTATATACTGCTGTCTACTGAAGATAGCATTATGGTACTTTATATAGTCTATCTACTGAAGATAGCATTATGATATTTTATATACTGCTGTCTACTGCAGATAGCATTATGGTACTTTTTATATAGTCTATCTACTGAAGATAGCATTATGATATTTTATATACTGCTGTTTACTGAAGATAGCATTATGATACCTTATAATAGTCTATCTACTGAAGATAGCATTATGATATTTTATATATTGCTGTCTACTGAAGATAGCATTATGATACTTTATATACTGCTGTCTACTGAAGAAAGCATTATGGTACTTTATATAGTCTATCTACTGAAGATAGCATTATGATATTTTATATACTGCTGTCTACTGAAGATAGCATTATGGTACTTTATATAGTCTATCTACTGAAGATAGCATTATGATACTTTATATACTGCTGTCTACTGAAGATAGCATTATGGTACTTTATATAGTCTATCTACTGAAGATAGCATTATGATATTTTATATACTGCTGTCTACTGAAGATAGCATTATGGTACTTTATATAGTCTATCTACTGAAGATAGCATTATGATACTTTATGTACTGCTGTCTACTGAAGATAGCATTATGGTACTTTATATAGTCTATCTACTGAAGATAGCATTATGATATTTTATATACTGCTATCTACTGAAGATAGCATTATGATACTTTATATATATATATTATGAATGCATTCGTAATTATCTTTATTATGCTAGTTGTATGCTATTTAAACAGTCAATACCAATATATTGTGTTATATTAGGTATGATATGTGGTTTTGTTATTTATTAACACATTCCACGTTATCCGAGAAACAATTAGTGTCATTATTTCTACATCATCACATTCATTTCATCACGGTTAAGTTCTGGCCTTGTTAGATGAAACCATGCGTCACCTACGAGATGTAAACCGCCGTATATACGGTTGAGCGCTCCGACTCGTCTCCCTCGTTCTTCTCGTCACCACATGTCACAAGCCTTCCGCCCTAGAGAACCTTAACTCTCCGCAAATGATTACATCGCTTTATTGGACTCATCGTGGTACCTTTAGCTGTATAAATTCGACAATCGTTAAGAACGACTTGTTACCGCGATTAATCAAATTTAAAGTGTGTGAGAATGGCTTTTAAGACGAGGGTTGTGTTTTAAGTGAATTCATTTTGACCAGCTTGTCAGAGTGTTTGTCGAACCGCTGTACTACACAATCAAGGAGAAGTTTACCTAAGGTTAAGACATTTCTAAATTGAGTAAAAAGACGGATTTAACGGTCAGCAAGTCAGTAGTTAGAGGAGGGACGTGGGAGCCCAAATTTAGCGTTGTAATGTTGACCCATGTAGAAGCGCACACACTTTTTCCGTTTGTTAACTAAAATGGACCAGAAAAAACTTCCTAAGGTCAGCTTGTGCGACAAATTGAGCTTATTCAAGATTATGTTGGTGAAACATTGAAACTAATTCGCGCAAAGCGTAAAAAACTGGCAATTTTAACAATAAAATGGTCCAGTATGACGTTGAAAACACGTCATCTTTATTTTTAAGGGGGGAGTTCCCCCACCTGAAATTTTAGGGGACGCGTCCCCGCATCCGCCCTCCCATCTGCCCATGCCTTTTTGTGGGCTGTAAGTTGCAGACGAATTTCGGAAAATAGCGTAGGCCTACTTTGAGCCATGCACCAAGTATTCGACGGAATAAACGAGAATAGCTATAGAACGTGTAATTAATGCACGGCTTGGACCTAACGTAGGCTTACACATTTGATCAGAAATTCTATATTTGCTTCAATGCCTCAAACTTCGACCAAAACATTGTCATTTGCGTCATGCAAGGGCCTAGCTTGCTCTCTTAAATCAAAAGATTGAAAAGTCAATCTTAAAGATTGTGCTTAGGGAAGGATCTTAAACGATTGAAAATGTTCAATCTAATAGAGTGAAATTTCAATATATCGGACTGAAATTTCACTCTATTAGATTGAACGTTTTCAATCTTTTAAGATCCTTCCCTAAGCACAATCTTTAAGATTGACTTTTCAATCTTTTGATTTAAGAGAGTGAATGTACCAAAACATTATTTTATAGTGGATTAAATCAATGTCCGTCTTAAAGGGCGTGGTTGTCAATATGTCCCCTAACATCCTCTAACCCCCGGGTAACGAATTCCAGTAAAGGGGACCGAGCGCCGCAAAGGGTGATGGGAAACCAGCGGTTGTGAAAGGGTTCGGAAAGAGTCCCATTGCGGTTCTGCCATCGGCAGCCTTTGGACGAGACAGGCATTCTATACTGAAAGGACTCCTAAAGTCTGAGGTGAAGTCACATTTACCCATTGTGACTTTGATGTCTTTTGGCAACGCTGTCAGGCAACTGCTAGGTAACGGTACAGCTGTGCATCTCTGTAATGGTTGACCAGCAGCCGAATTTGGTCTACTGCAAGAGTTGCTGGTTTCCGATGGACTTAGCTCCAAGTCCGTCATGTTCACATCGTCGAGTTCCCTATCTGGTCTTTCGCTTTCGCATTCTCTGGATGTCACTGAACCAATGTTACATGATTCAGCTTAATAACCCGATGGAAGGAGGCCCCTGGGTACCTACACCTCGGCACGCCAATACATATAGCAGCAGTTTATGGTCTTCCAATAGGTATAAATATAGGCATAATTCGAATTGTTATGTCGTCTGTAATGATATTTTGCGGAGTAATGCCAATGTATTAAATTATTTTGATGTCTATTAAATGTGCACTTTTTACCTGAGTGAAATGATATATATAGGTTAACCGTCATACAAATGACCTACAATAATAATATGCTAAGAGACCACGATGTTCTCATGTTTCCTTTGTACATATAATATTTATTATGCATAAACCATTTTGTTACAGTTAATTTACAAAATTGAGATTTAGGATGCAATATGCCTTATATCGCTAGTCGTCTCTATAGTTGTTTACGGTTGCCATAGCATTCATAATATCAAAAAACAAACCAAAACAGTGGCTTTCACTCTTCAAATCAAAAAGAGTGTATCATGCTTGCAAGGATGAACACTTGAATTTTACTTTCTCACCTCTCTTTTCAATCGCAAAAGAGTGGACTCTATACCAAGCTAGTGTTGACATCATTAGAACTATTAGGGACTATAAAATATGACTCTTTTAAAGTACTGTGTAGGGATGGTATTGTTGAGCTCCTCTCTATACCTTCTCCACTTTTTAATATCTTAAAATTTATTACATATTGCAATTTCCCGAATGACCTTAAACACACACAGCTTGTTAATTTCCACTTTTTTCAAATTGCCCCGAACTAACATTTTGCCAAATTAACCATATTTGAATTTTCGACGTGATCGTCAATTAAATTCTTCACTCTGTCCCGTATAAATCAGTGTTTCAGCCCACCAATTGGTATACATCTAATGGAATGGAATTTTCATTATTATTTTGTAAATGGGTTACATCTATAAAACTCTCAGCGACACAGGTTCTAAAACTGGCCTCTATGTGAAAAAATGGTTCTCTAACGAACCAAAAAGAGGTCTCTAAATATTTGTGATGTTTCCGGCTATTTGGGACAAAAAGAGTGGAATGTAGGCTATCTTCGATACCTTTTTTGTTTTAAATTACTTGAAATTTTAAAGGAAAACAAATGAAAATGTATAGTAAAATTGTGAATTCCTTTTAAATGTTATGAAAATTAAGAGGTCCGAAAATCCGTAGAGCACACGGTTTGTTCGTCGCCTTAACTCTTGCAAAATGTCAGAACTGTAAAGAGGCAAACTTAGGCCAAATGCCTGTTTCAGTGAATTAACCCCCTGAGAACTACCTGTCGATTGGTCAGAAATATGGATACATCATTTATTGCACCAATGAGAGACATTGTTAGAATAATTGTATCCCTGATAAAGATGGGAGTGAAACAATTTACAAGCTGCATTTTAATTGGCTATTCATATGAGTACATCTGGTAATAAACCAATCAGAACCACTGTAAGATAGACAGGTAGACCCCAGGGGGTTAACAAATGGGGCTTGATACTCTACCACTACAATATAAAGAGATTCGAACCAATTCTGTCAATCACTGATTCTGCGTCGACAATATAATATGCTACTTGTGTTGTTTACAGAGTGTCTCAGACAAAATGATAGTTGAAAATGTGTATCTCTATCTCAAAAAAGTTGACGGAACTTGGTTAATTGGTTAAACGTAATTAATGTATTTTAGAAAACCCAACAAACCTGTTCATGTGTCTGAGGGTAAACTTTAATAATCTTATTGTTATAATCATAATGTGGCAAATCAGCCTGTTGCAACTATATATAATGCATTATCGATTTAAAGATTTAAAAATTCTGGGATTTAAAGCTAGGCGAGACACTCTGTAATGTCAAAGATAATGTTCAAGTTGATACGAAATCAATAATGAATCTAATAGACCAGTTGATTTTACAATTCATCAATTAGAATTTGTAGTTTTCATGGAGTTTGTCATGTTGTTGATTCCTTAGGAGACACTGATGAGCATGATTCATTATTGTCCCTGCTCAATGCTTCCTTGTGTTCCTCGGCTTTTTTCCGCAAAACTTCTACGCTAAGTGTCTTTCGGTCTTCACTGATTAGTTCCTTTGGACTGAGGTTATTATTCATGTTATGTAGCGGCGAATGTGCGGCTGCTGCAGCTGCAGCGGCCGCAGCCGCGTTCACAGATTGCACAAGATTGTCAACAAGAAAGCCCATCGGTTGTAACATCCTGTAACCCCCGGGTAACGAGTTCCAGCCAAGGGGACCGAGCGCCGCAAAGGGTGATGGGAAACCAGCGGTTGTGAAAGGGTTCGGAAAGAGTCCCATTGCGGTTCTGCCATCGGCAGCCTTTGGACGAGACAGTAGGCATTCTATACTGAAAGGACTCCTAAAGTCTGAGGTGGAGTCACATTTACCCATTGTGACTTTCATGTCTTTTGGCAACGCTGTCAGGCAACTGCTAGGTAACGGTACAGATGTGCATTTCTGTAATGGTTGACCAGCAGCCGAATTTGGTCTACTGCAAGAGTTGCTGGTTTCCGATGGACTTAGCTCCAAGTCTGTCATGTTCACATCGTCGAGTTCCCTATCTGGTCTTTCGCTTCCGCATTCGCTGGATGTCTTTTTCGTCTGTTGTCGCATGAGGGCGCGTTCAGCTTTCTCCATTTGTTTTTGCTTCTTTCTCTCCGTACGCATTTTTTCGCGCCTTTCTAATTCATCGACTGGTATGGGATCTCCGCTGCATGTAGTTAGATGGGCGTTGTGGGCGGGCCTTCCAGGACCTTTCTTGGTGTTTTCACGTTTGCGCCACTTCGCACGTCGGTTCTGAAACCAAACCTGTATCAAGACACACAAAAAAGGAATACGATTAGTATAAAGTCTTGTTAAATAAAACTTTCAATTCACTTGTGAGGATGACTAAAAACATTATTACTTCGTATTTGGGTCACGTGATGGCCCGTTCATTCGTCGTGCGTCCTTCTTTTGCTATCTACTGATGATAGCAACATCGTTGATGACTTCATTTCTTTTGCTAACAGATGACATCAACAAAATTAATCACTTCATTTCTTTTGCGATCCAATGATGATAGCAAAAATATTGGTGTCCTGTTATCTTTTGCTATCTATAAGGAAGGATAGTAGCAACGTTTGGGACCACATATCGTTAGATATCTACTATATTGATAGGCTCAATGCTGATAATGTAAAATCTGTTGCTATATCTACTACTGATTTCAAGTAATTTATAAGTTGTCTTAATGTATCAAGGTGGCTACCTTATAAATTCTGTGCTTACATTTTACAGCTATGTATAATTATAACAAAAAACTGTAATAATGATTAATCTAAATGAAACGTGTTGTTAAACCAATCATTTGTACGGATCATCTTGAAAGCAATTATCCATCAAGGTCTTGGACGACTAGCCAGGATTAATTTGTACAAATTGACCATTCTGTTAGTGGCGTCTACACGTGCTCCAATTTGTCTGTGTGAACATCCTGAAATGACGCTGTACTGCTGCTAGCGTAAGTGGGATATAATGGCACACGGAGTAAACGAAAGAAACATAAGGGCCCTTCAAAAGTCCTTTTAACACACTTTATCCTTCTCATATTGTAATAGAGCCATGTCCGCGACAAAAACCTATGAGAAATGTGTGATGGAGAACTCTTAGCATGATTAGAGGTTTAATGCGTCTTGATACGTGAGGTGAAACAACCATCGTCGCGACTCGATGAAAAACAAAGATATATATCGGGTTAGTATTCTCTATACAAAATGGCAATTATCTTGTTTGGCCTGTAATTTGGCCTTTCCTCCTTGGCCTTTTTTTGTTGCTAATAATATAGAAGAAAATCACTTGGCGTTGAAATGGCCTACTTGCCAATTGTATCGATTTGCTCATCACTCGTGTTTAACGCTAATGCATTTTTGAGTTCGGTTGTTGTGTGGCGATGAATAATAAATTACTAACGCGTAAAGAGAGGGAAACATTTAAAGATTGATGCTGAAAGAATATTTAATGAAAAAGAAAAAGTTCTACGGTTCTATTATTTTGTAGCATCTTCGTCATTCTAAGTTGCGTTAGCAATGGAGGTATACGAAGGAAAGACATACTTAAAGGTCACTCTCATTCCTTACACAGCTTGGCCGGTGATACTATATTTTGTAGTGCCGTCACTTAGACTATACATGCATCGTTATAATTGTAACTTTGTTAAGTTGTTAGACTAATATTCTAACACATTTACTCGGTAAACGGGCCTTTTTTCGAACGATGTATAAACTTTTTTCTTTCGCCATTTATCAATGGCCCTATCGACACACGGCTTGATGAAAATGTGTATGACTCTCGCTGTGTAATTGAGCAAATAATTGGTAGCAAAGAGCGTTGTGTATATCAACACAGGAGTATTGTATTTACAATATCAGTTTATATGCAAGCTTTTATGATCTAATGATCAGGATTGGCACAGTTTAATTTTGTATATTTGACTTATTTATTTGATGTTAGAATTCTGCGAGAATGTTACAAGTCAAATTTGCAACTAATTTTGAAATGTTACTATACTAATTTGCGTTAAATAAGGATATGTTTATATTGTTCCTGAGCGTAATAAAATAATGGTGTGCAATTGATTAAGTCTGATTTAATCAATTGCACACCATGAATCCATACATCTATTAGCGTTGCATACATGCCATTATTACAAAATATCCAAATATTGGCATGTGCCAACAAAAGAGGGCCAATTTATCCGTGCGCACACACTAGTGAATAAAAGTTACTTTTTACCGCCCGCCCGCCTTACCAAACAATCACCAAACAACCACTGCACACTTCACACATGTGGTCTAAAACGAATAACTGGTGTTTTAATTTGTGGCGCTTTTGAGTTCTGAGCGTCAAAAACTTGTTCGTGAAAACATTCACGCGTGTAAAGTTAAGTGCGTTGTGGTAGGCTTTACTTTACGCAGTGTATAGCTTGATCATAACTTGATCAACAAGTTTACTATCTACGGTAGATAGCAATTGAGTCCCTCCTAATCGAAGGCGATGCGCGTTTCATCTTGTTGAAGACTTATTGCGTGTATATTTCTCATAATCGGTCTATCGTACATCACTTTTTTCGACGAGAAAGCTTTTTGTCTTCTACGGCTAGCCATGCACTGAATAACTTAATGCAAGTTTTATCGTTTTTAATGATAGCATGCTATATTAAAATGGGCATTTTCTGCTCTCTGCTTATGAAATCAAATCCAAATCTTATTCGTGTGAATTGAAGTTGAATTATAATAACACTACAGCCGATTGAAATAGTATTGTAAATAAATATATTAATATCAGGGGAATAAAACACACTTATTTCAAAAAGGTATGAATGAATGCCCAGCAGGTATCATAAAATGTTGTTATTGTTCGATACTTGGTCTGGACCATTCCAGCCACCCGCCTTAAACCACCAACTGGTTTACGTCGCCTTTTCCCGCCGATATATTGATCTATTTAGCACCAGCATATTGCATTGCACACTTTACATTCAGTAACATATAATCAAGAGTAAATGTTGCAATTTCCTTGATTAAATTATTTTTCATTGTCCAATTAACTAGCAAAATTTATGTCACTTATAGCAATATAAAAGAGCTTATAATGTTACACGTGCATGCCTTGGTTCAATATAAGGGCCAACGGGGGGAAAGCTCGGTAACACTTTTCCCCGCGGCGGCTACAAATTATTGGATACTGCGATTTCGGATGATGATGATTGGGTAAATAAAGTAGACAAGCGTGTCGTCTGCTGCTTAAGATATGACCATAAAAGGAGCGCACCTATATCTTTCTTTCCCCAATGATGATTTTTGCGTGACAAAAATTCAAAATCGACTTTCAGCACATCTTTTCTGCATGTCTTCTCCATCTATCATCTTCTTTTTTTACTTATTCGGTCGGTCTGCGGGAAAATCATCTTATTGATTTCTTCTGCTCCGGGGGTCTAATTGACTTTCGCCTTGGTGACTCTGTGTGCTTCTTCAAATTGAGCTTCAAGTTGGGTGATTGAAATACATGAAACAAATCTCGGTTTATGTAGTTTAGGTCTGACTGACGGTGTGTATGTGTACATGGTCGAGCGGAGCGGATTTTGACATCTAGTGCCCCGGGTGTTTTTCTCGCGAAAATCTTGTTTGCCCGTATGTCATACGACACCGACTATTTACGGTGTACTTAGAGCATTATTATCTATCAGTGCTTGGCTAGGCGGAATAAACTGACGAGGAAATCTGACAAAAAGTGATGTGATTAAACATGTTAAAGACATAACGCGGCAATTTGTATCTATGAGCTGAGCGCGCGTCCAAACTCGCATTTTGATGGTTTATGAATGAGATTAACCATTTGACCTATAGGCATAAAAGGCACAGATAGTCAATATCTGTGGTTAAGGGTACCTTTACTAATGTGAAAATGGGGTTTTTTTTCTCTCCAAAGGTATGTTTTCAAACAAACAAACAGAATTATCACAATTGCTATATCTTGTCCATATTTTTTTCATCCATTTTCAGTTTGCAGTCCGGGTGCCATTCTAAAAATGATGTTGTGCGTCCACCGCCCCACGCAGACCGCCCCACGCAGACCGCCCAATCCCGCCCGCTTGCCTCGCCCCAAGACACGGAGCCGGAGTAACATTGGATGACAATAAAGAATAGACATAAAAAGAGAGGACACGGGGTTAATGAACTGTAGAACTGACTCTAAACTAAACACTATAAACCGAATTTATTTAGGAAATTCAAATTTGCAATTGAATATTTACAGAAATGTTGAGATTGATCCGCCAATTCATAGCTAAAAGACGGTTCAATTTGTATTAATGACAAACATAATAGCCTGTAGGCTTTTCTTGACGAATTCAAACATCCCGGTCAAACTCATTGACCTATTGCAAAACGACCTTCTCAATTATACGTTAAGTACTCATACACCCTATTTAGATTTTTTTGAAAACAAAAAGTTTACACTTTATATAAGTAATTGTTTATTATTGGTATTAAACACCGCGAGCCCGGGGGTCCTCGAGGTTATGGAAGACTTATTGTACCTCTCAAATTGATACTAATAACTAGGCCTATTAATTACAAATGAGGACATAAATAGCAAATACTATAATGGATATTTGTAACGAGAATACAAGGATGTACAAGGTAAAAATGTAAAAGCCTATGGGCGTCCATATCACTGAACAAGGCCACAGTGCACTAGGACACGTCAGGACACCAACAGCTAAATTAAATGCAAAAAAGGGAAAACATAAAACAAACACAGACTCTTTTGTAAAAACGTATAACTCCGGCTAACGAAGAGGGCAATGACTCAACCCAAGGTGATATTTGAAGAACAAAAAAGATCTGTACAAAATGGAAATTACATTTTGTAATAGATTACTTACTATTGACAATCTACTTGTACTTCAGATTGAAAAGTTGATTAAAATTTTCATATTTTTTCGAGATGATAAAAGTTTACTTATTTCAATTCATTTGTCTTTCTTTTTTCTCAAAGCAATCATAGGCAAATGTAGAAATAATGTGGAAGTCAGGGGCCAAAAATTGCCAAATATGCAGTGAAGCACCGTGCGCGTAACCGACTGAACAATAGCGCGTCAGATATGGTCAGCCTGAGATAGGTAATCATAATGAAATGAGGGAAACATGTTCGATTGATCTTCGTTTAAGGAATTGGTTGCAATTGTACGGTATTGTAACATTAATAACTTCGGCATTGGAAGCCGGTTATTCCAAGATTGCCAGATAGTTCTATAAATATAGCCATGTATATACAGTTGAAATGTTTGAACTGGTGTTAAACTAAAAGTTAATTGATTGTTACGTTTTATTTCTAAGCCTGCTTTATCGATACAATACAAACCCCAAACATCAAGATCTTATTCGTATGTATACTAATGGCTTTAATATCTTCAAACGTAAACTCTATTGCGAAGTATTTCATTTGTATTCACAAATCAGAAGAAACAACGCGCCAAATCTGAAACCTAAACGATACACAATGTATTCAATATCACCACAAATACTGGAATGAATGAAGGTGTCTATATGAATTCACCTTAAATAAATGGCCCCCTATATATTTGTTTGATCACATCGCTTGAGTACCATTTGACTGCCATACTTCAATAAGGTGTGAGCCCCGGCTGTGAGAATTTTTACTTTTTTCTTTCAAGTCCGCGCGCAGTTTCCTAAACAGGGGCCGACATTTTATTTATTAATGCATATCAAACTTTTTGAGGCGTTCCTGCCTTCAAATATTAAGCAAAATTCCAAGCAATTCTATCTCACATGGCTCGAAACAGCTACCGCGAAAATAAGAACACATATTCTTTTGCATACGGTATAGGTCAATATGATGACGCTATATACGAATTGTGAATTTAAAAACATGCAAACCAGTTCAAAATCAGCAAAGCGCGAACAATTAGTCTCGCGAAAATACCACTTTTACAGTAAGTTTTCCTCTGATTTAATGGCCAATTGGCATCAATTTTTGAATCAAAAATAAAACCCCACTCAAATATAATATATTCATGTTCTTCTATAATTTGTTTGCTTTGCTTTTTAATTTTAAGCTAAAATTAAAACTATTCTTCATGCATTGCCTAAGCATCCCACCGTCTTAAATTAATATAGTATTTATTAAACGTTGATAAAGATTTTCTATCAAACAACTGTCAACTTTAAACAAATATTGAATAATAGCTGGGAAAATCGAAAGATGATTCTTAAAAGTTAATAAAACACTATGCCATTATTGAGAAATATTAATATTTGACGGATAGATTTCAATCTGACGACTTTAGTTTATAGATTTGCGTAAAAGTCGTCGAGTCGGTGTTTATTATTAATATCATTTGTTTTAAATCTATACGCCTGCCTTTATGACACGACCAAAAAACTGGTGGTTCTTTTCCGTTGTTTTGTCCGATCACATTAGCGTCTTACTGTTAAAACGTACCACGGGTAATTAAACCGCGTTTGCTTAACTAATAACATCAGCGCCGATTTAGCTTTTTATACAACACGCTAAATCGTTAAGTGAATCGGCGGCAATTCGATTTAATGCTCAACATGTGTAAATCGTGAAACGGTCATTGCGTCGTGTTAAATATACGCCACTGTCCAAGCTCCCGTATTTACTTCTGCTGCCTATACTTTCCTCCCAGGCTTTCATCATATTGACACACAAAAAACGGAAACACATAGCGAGTTGTGTTCTAATTGCCTATAATTATTTGATATAGCTACTGCCCGTTGTAAGTAATCGATGACGCAATCACAGCCGTGCAAACTCTGAGAGAGCAAACCGCGTGACACAAAAGCACATTTTCAGGTTGTTTCTCAAATTAAATTAGCATATCACTTTACTTACTTAACAATCTGAAAAGGGGAAGACATTTGCATAGGCTCAATTCAACACTCATGCAATTAATACCACCTATACATAGTTTCGTAATGTGTTGAATGTTGTTTGGAGATTTGCACTCTGGTGTGTATTATAGTGACGTTTGATTAAGAACTTATATTGACCGCCCATTGTATTTTGTAATTGACTTAAAACGAAAATTGAAACTGTTTTATTGGATAATGGAGTTCGGTTTACACAAACCAGAATACATTAATTTCTATTCACTAAGCTATAGACCTAGAGTGTTAAAATAACAAGTATAGTGTCAAAGTATTGCTTCTATACTTGCTCATGGGAATCAATGCTTAATGCACATTTATAATATTAGATTTATCAAATGTAAGGCTTTCTGATATTGTTTAATGCAACTTAAAAGCCATAATCAATATACGGCTTTACAAGTATCACATCATTTTCAAAATCGCTGTTGAGTCATTTATTAGTAGTTTGAAATTTTAAACGATATAGGCCTATAGCCTATACCATTATACCCAGTCTATCCAATGGGAATCAATATCTAAGTTTTTAAGGGGAGTGTGTACCCCTAAATTGGGTTTCAGTAGGTTTCCTAACATACAAACTCATCAAATCAAGTTACTTTTTTTCAATCGCCGTTTATTTCCGAAATTTTGCTCCACATGAGTATTTATTTCAAATGGGATTACTACTACCTGCAATGATTAATTCCATTTGAAATGCACACTCCCTACGTAACAGATTAAGCTCAAGTCTTCAATAGGGGGTGTATGGATTTCAACTGGAATAGCCCAATGCTTCCTTGGTATGTCAGCTGCTGGAATAGCCCAATGCTTCCTTGGTATGTCAGCTGCCAGAAAATATACCAGTGAAGCTATAATATAATCGTGTTAGCACTGTTTAAGGACACCTTAAGAGAGAAAAAATGACTTCTTAAATTTAAATCACACATTTTCATTCCAGGAGATATGTGAGAGGCGAATAACAGACGTTATCGCTGTAACTGTTGCCAATAGCATTCTTGGAGGGGTGAAAAGTCATATAATCATGTCAGAAATTGAAGTGAAACATTACACCGTAATAAGGCCTAAGGATAATTAACTCTGAAGAGAACGACGGTTAGTTTTGTGTAAACGCATGTATATTTGATCTCGTTATTGCTATTTTTATTCATTCTTTCGCGCAGACGGTAACTGTATAAGCTTTTCAACCGGCGGAGGCAAATTATTACCTACCAACATAGCGCCCGCGACAATCTGCACCGCTCTCTCTTCTCATCTCCGGTAGCTCGAATTGAATTGAGCAGGCTGTTCATGCTGGAGATGTCATTACAAGACTGGTGTCGTTACACCTAATTAAAACATCCCCGACAGGAAATTTGACTAGTACAAGTCACATAAAACCCAATTTGGCTTCAAATTGCTACAATTTGTGGGATTTATTTGCGCGAATTTCGATTATTAACAACGGTCTCGCCTGTATTTTTACCAAGTGCCCGACCAAACGATAAACGCACACGACGCACGCACGCACGACACAAAGACTAAGTGAAAACTGATACGACGGTACATGCCGAAGACACTTCCACCGTTTCTCCCAATTTTACCGCGTTGCCATGGTGACTCGAGTGAAATACTTGACGGGACTGTGAAGTCCTCTCCCGTTAATATTGAATATTTTTTATTTAAAACTTCTCCTCTCCTTTTTTCATTTTGGCAAAGAAAGTGCGATCTATAAAATGTATAGTTTGTTTGGTTTAGTTCAGGAGAATGACAAGTAGCATGATGAAGGGTTGTTTGGTTAATAATAGGCGGAAGATGCGAATGACGATATAGTTAGACATAAACTTATTCAAATTATTCACTTTATCTTACAATCTTAACAGAAAGAGCCTTGATTTTGGACAGGACTCTTGGTCTTAAATTGGATCTTGCTTGTTATATCCTAAAGAAAACGCTTAAAATAGTATGCCATTAAAGTATGGCGAAAATCAGAAAAATGTTTAAGAACAAAAAATAACGCGAACAAATATACATGAACGCTACGCTAGTAAGACCAAATCTTTTTTGGGCTTAAGTATCTAAAATCATCATCGGTCTTACTATTAATATTAGAGTACCGTATCAACTATATATGGATACAAAATTCACTTTGAACGATGAAATATTCATTCTGTTATAGTATAGTAAAGGATCTATGAATAAATAATCATGAATTTTGATTGAATTCTATTCAATCAAAGAGCGGAGGAAATAATCGCTGAACTGGCGTAGTAACGCAGACCACTTATGTTGAGCGGAACGCAGTTCTCGTTTGCGATCTCAGTTGACTTTCGGATGCTACATCGAAGGGTTTTAAATCAAGAAGGTCCCATTTTACAATAGCTGCTGTATCGGATATCTATTCCTTAACCCAGTTACGCCATCGATTCGAAGTGGTCGAAAACGGATGCACTTTTTTCAGAAGCGAATTTTTCTAAATTAGGGAGACATAGTTTTACGAAGGCCGTTTTTTAAACCATAATTTCTCAATTGTAGGCTATATGGTGAAAACGACGTTGAAAATAAAGCTCAAATTTAAGAAATGAGAATAAGCCAAAGAAAAATCATCAACAAATGAAAATCACGCAAATTAAATCTACAAAATTTCACAAAGAAACTTTTACACTTATTCTATCTCGAAACTCTAGGCAACTTTAACACATCTGTTACAATATTCATAAGCTATACAGTACTATACCATGTTTGTTTACAGCATGAAAAAAGAACAAAGTATGTACAAAGTATACTTTGTTCTTCAAGAAATCGAGAAAGTTTAAAGGCAACATGGCAAAAAGGTATTTTGTTTCTATACAAAATGTTGAGATGGCAATCAACACAATTATAGCACAATACGAAAAGACACTTATATATTATGCATGATTAACATAGACTTGTGGGTGGATGGACCATACAAACAGATTTTCAACCAATGTCACGAATGTGAAGTCAGAGCTTCAATTTCGACGCCGTTTTCACCATACATGCTCAGGATACTGCAGATTGAGAATATGTAAAAAATACCATATCACCACAATTTATAGAAATCCGTCTCTAAGAATGTATCCTTGTTTGGACCACTCTGTAGATCAAAGCGAAAATATGAGCAAAAGGGCAGCCATTTACGGGACCGAATTTAGAAACGGAGTTGTTATAAGCATCACATTAACAATGTCCTGATATGGAATGAATCGAATAACACAGATAGCGGGAATTGAATTTGAAAGTGATAGAGGTTCTGCAGAGGTCGATCACCCTCACACACAGCGGAGCCAGTATAGAGTCAAAATCGTCAAAATAGTTCAATGTAATGAAATGTTGATGCGAATATTTGCCCGTGAATCATTTGTTGGGAAAGATACATACTTAAGTGAGGGTCATGCAGTAGTAAGCTAATATTGTTTGATCTGATGATTGGCGCACATGTTATTTGCCACAAAAACGGGTTGTCTCTACTTTCCGCGTGCATAACTTTTCAAATAATCTTTTAACAACACGATGCTTTTCTTCTTCTTTTTTTAAACAAACCTTTCACACAAAAAGAATATCTTTAAGAATAAAATAACCAATGTGTATTTATAAAAATCTGTAACAATTTTGTTCTATGTTTCAATCGATTTGTTATAAAGAAATGGTACGAAGAAAGCTAAGAGAAATTTGTATTCATTTTTTGCCCATGCACAGACCATGTTATCAGACATGTCAGACGACATGACAAGTTTTCGGACAGGTATGGAGAGAAAATGGTGGCAAATAATACTCAGAAAATTCAAGACCAGGGTGGTGGGTGCGTTATGATCTGACAACATGTCTTATGAATTATTCTAAAATGCATTAGATTTTTTTCTATCAATACATGCTGTATGCGTCTCCTCACCTTAGAGGCTGCGGTAAGCTTTAGAGTTGTAAGGGTAAAAATTGAATGTGTGATATGTCTCTTATTTCACACTGGTTCTTTAAACACCTCACATCGTAAATCATTAACAATTGAGAAAAAAATCAAGTTTTTGTAACGTATCACTATACGGTCCGACAGAGCTCAGAGGATACTAACTGAGGGTTACAAAACCCATCAAAGTATGATGGACCGACTTACAGGAAAGGACAAATTTCTACTGGAATTGCTATAGGCCTAGCCGTTTGCGGCTCTAAAATCCAACCTCTTTAATTTGTATAATGATATATAGATAATTTAAATTAATTAATGGAGCTTGTCTCACCTGCACCCTGGACTCAACTAGGTCCAATCTCATGGCGAGGGCTTCTCGGGTAAATACATCAGGATAGTGGCTCTCCATAAAGGCTCTCTCCAATTCCTCCAGTTGCCAGCCATTAAAGTTTGTGCGACTGCGCCGTCTCTTGCTGCCGTTTGGATCTTTGCTGTCATGATCTGTGTAAGAGGAAAGGTAAACAAACAAACATTGATGTTAGGGTTGGATCGTTTTTTAAGATAGAAAGTCGGGAGAAATATTAGCTGACACCAAGATTGAATGCTTAAATATTGTCTGTAGATAATTTTAAAAAAATAGAGGGGAGTCCAAGCTAAGGGCCAATTTCACTTTACATAACTTATAAAACCAATACAAAAACACATTAACTTGATTTCGAGGTTTTACTCCAGACCTCGAAATCATCTAATAAAGATTGAGAAAAAAAATCCACACAGTGGATTGGAGAGTCCCGGGGCCTTTGTACATCTTTCTGAGCCGTGATTACCTGATTAAATCAGTACAAATTCCAAGGGATAGCCTATGCCGTGTACATCAGCTGCTTTTTGCTTCTTATATGGATCACAACGGTGCATCGTCATAAGTCTGGAGAGATTCAGCTAATTTTACAGGTGATTAAATCGTCAGGTGTCAAGATTTCAATTTGGCCGATGTATGTTAGAAACCGCCAGATCTTGGGCACTCGCAATAACCACCTTGCGTTATCGAAAGCCAGTGAATCAATCCCACAATGCATTACAATAATTCATGTTTTGAGCTGAAATTCATCGAGCCAAATACCTCTTATATAAACTTATTCTTTCACTATTAGTATTATCCATGTTATTCTTTTGTTAAGTCAACCCGTTATTTTTGTTGGGAAGGGTACCCTTCAACACGGTTCGTGCGCAGTCCATTACATTTATGTAATGAA
This sequence comes from Ophiura sarsii, assembly GCA_035610835.1. Taxonomy (NCBI): domain Eukaryota; kingdom Metazoa; phylum Echinodermata; class Ophiuroidea; order Amphilepidida; family Ophiuridae; genus Ophiura; species Ophiura sarsii. The sequence continues at coordinate 60,879,289 of CM069451.1, forward strand.
TTCGTCAAATCTCGTTTTCTTAACTTAAAGTTTTTATGATTGTTTAAAATTGAGGAAAACACGTCAAAAATGAGTGTCACGAGAGTGATCTGTTAGCTATCGTGTTCCTGGAGTTTTAAAGAGGATGTAAATAGGAAAAAATGGATACAATGTTTTATTTTTCGTTGTGAGGAATATTAGGAATCGACCTATTGACATGGAATTATGGGATATCTCGGGAGCCGCTCTGTATAACTTGCTATAACGTTCTTGATGCGTAAACTAAACATATTTCAAGCTCGTCATCGTCACCTACGGGTCACTTGATTTTAAATTTCATTATAGTTTTGCTTCATAACAATCCCGGCATTACCAACATACTTGATTTGTGTTGGGACCAGGGGAACTGGGGAAGGCGGTTAGTTAGCTTGTGTAGGCCTGAGACTTAACAGCGTCCTTAAATAGACGTATTGTTGCATGTTGCAAACTGTTATCATGGTTATACTTATCTCAAAATGAAAGATTTTTAAAAAAACTCTGTATTATACATTTCAAAATATGCACATCCCTAACACTGTCATGATCATAGCGTATGTTACGCCTTATTACTTGTAAATAACATTAAAATCACTCAAAAATGATGAAACCCAAACGCAAAATATTCGATTATTTACGGAACTTTCTCTTTCGCAGCTTTTCGGTGAGGTTTTTCACCTTTTTTTAAACATTTTTTGAGAGAATAGGATATAAAATAAGTGTTTAATAATATCATGTATACTGTGGCTGGCAAATGGCTATGTGTGAATCCATTGAAATACACAAGCTGTCATTGTTTTAATTACACCACGTATCTGAGAATAATCAGACCGCATAAAAGTAACAATCGCGCCACAGCGTCATTTGCTATCTACCGTAGATAGCACACACCCATGAATTAAATATGACATACGTTACGCTGCGTATAATCGTGAGATAGCGCGAAAGATCCAATTTTGTAACGTTACCGTTAAAATACTATATTATTGATGTAATGACAGTGACTTGCTTCAAGGATTTGATTTTAATATCTTATTAATCAGGTATTAACGGCTGAGGTTAATTTAATTCATGAAATATCTCACAAAAGACTCGATTTCAATACGCATCTCAAAAAGGATATATGGCATTGCTTTTAATAATAAATGATACACGGTGATATAGTAGCTAAATTGATTCGATTTTCTACCGTTAGTCGTTCTCTTTTATTAGGTTATATAAAATCTTAAATATATTAATACGACAACAAATCTCTGCGCTAAGCACATGTCAGTATGGATCGGGATATAAGAACAAAATTGTAATCCAAACTATCTTCGTGGGACCAGCGGAACTCCAATGGGAATTACCCGGTGTATGTAAAGAAGTAAGGACAATCGCGTTGGCTCCATTTATACCATGTTTACAGGGGAAATTTCTGTGGCTTGACACGAAACAATTTTGTAAGTCGAAGCATCTGGCCGTTTTAACAGACGTCGCTGAATCACGCACAATTTGGAGGTTTTTGTCTTCCTCTTTTTCATACAAGCTCAAATTTGAAACTTAACGTGAAACCAAGGCATCAGACTGCGCTCAATAACGCGTAACAATTTGGATTACAATTTCCCCCTTTCATCCGCATTCAAGAAAAGATGAATTTTGTATAATTATGCCATACCTTGGGCTTGAGTTAAAGAGCTAACTATAATTAATACAATCAATCAACGTGGAATATGACTAGCGGTAAATGACCCGTGGCTTTGCACAGATGAGATATAGTACAATCCCCGAGCGAATTGCCTATATATGAGGTCATATTTCCAAACTCATAGAAAATCTCTTACTGAGATTGACTAATACCTTTACGGCTATACAAATATACAATGCTTAAAAGATTTTTCGTTAAGAAAAAAAGAAATAAGACGAACAAAATCACGGCAGATTTGTAACATTTTTTTGTTATCATATTGAACATGTGTAAATTTGACTACGACGCTTTAGCATCAAATATGAGAACTCTATGATTCAAAATGCAGTGATTGATTGTTCTGGGACTGTGCAGCGGTGTTAAATGTTGCAATGAAAGCATATCGTTAGATTTTACTTCCTTGAGCATACATGCACATTTAAGCAAAATGGATTAAAAAATCATATATTCTGTAATCGGTTTATGGTAAAATGTAAAATAAGGCATTCTAGTTTCAATATTCGTCAGATTTGGTGTGAAATATTAATCAGCATAGTCGACGGCAACGGCAACTTTATGCCGTTAAAATGTGCATGGTTTGCATTTCAATCTCACTGCACACTGTTCATGAATAATAGCTGCACTAGCGTGTATTACATTATGCTCACATTTTTCAATTGCAAATTTTCTCCTCTTCTTATCTCTATTCTTCTTTCGTCTTCTTACAATTTTGCTTTTCACTTTTCTCATTTTGTCTCGCAAACCTCGCTCGCTCGCTTGCTTGCTCGCTCGTCTGCGGGGTGACGTATAATGCAACGTGAATGAATCTGGGGAAATCCACGGGGACACGTTGCTTCGATATCAGCCAGATCGCTAATTCTTTTAAGTTGAAAATCTACCCGGAGCAAAACTGCTTGTGGAGCTTTGGGTAATTATTAGAAGATATAAATTTGGTTTTGACCAGGAGATCGCGCCTTCGGGGCACCATACCTTATACCGGTGTGTATCTATCAGTAGTGATGTTCCAACGTTAGCTAAAGGGAATTACTCTACACACTTCGGTGTACATCATGGTGATTTTGTTTTTCATTAGCGTGAAAAGCACTTGTTCTCCGGAATAAAGCCGTCATTGGTTAAAGAAATCTTATGAAGCTTTCGCAAATTGAGTTCAGGCCAATTGGGACCAGCCAAGTCTCTAGATTTGTCTTCAATTTGCAAAAGTAGATCTATAATTTGGAAAATTGAAATTTCCGACTGGATTGTGCGTGGCATGAGATGATGAAATTTGGTTTGTTTATTCATCATTTTTTGTCTTTCCCTCGATGACATTTCATAATTTAATTAATATGAAAAGAATCAACATTGATTAAGAACAGAGATAGTCCGTTATTAGTCTAATAAATCGAGATACAATATCGGCAAGTATGACTTGGTAATCTAGTATCAACAAAATTAGTCTATGACGCATGGGCTTTTGACGTCTCTTTTCTAAATTCAAATAACAATAATAATAACACTAATAATACTAATAATAATAATAATCAATCAATCAATCAATCAATCAATCAATCAATCAATCAATCAATAGTGTTTCATTTTTTGTTTGTTACTTGTTACTTGTTTATATGTAGTTTGCCATATACGTAAATAGTACCTCTCAGCAAAACAACCGACAAGCGAATGAAAATAAATGGGCACGGAAATTGAACCAAAAACCGCGGGCATGGAAGACGGCCTCTGATTGGCTCATCGACCGGTAGTCATGACAGAGGGATGCACACAACATCCAAAGCACGCCACTTCCGTTTCTTGAAGTAAATGAGTTCGATCGAGAGTGCCCTCTTATCAAACTTAATTAACAGAAAATAAACTAAAGCAGTTGTATCTTGCATTAGTGTCTTCGGTAGATAGCAGAAACGTTCAAAACAAATATTATTAGCAAAATGCTCTCATCCGTTCAAAACATGTCTTTATTGTACGAAGGTTCGATAAAGCACTGATAAACATGATAAATATTTTTAAAATGGCTTACACATAGCAAATACCCATATGTGCAGGAAGCGTCTTTCAATAAATAAAACAATTGAATAACTTTGCTATCTTCAGAAGATAGCAATGCAACGCACGTTTTTAATTCGAACTTCGGTCGGTAGGCCTATGTGTGTTTCACTATTTTCAGACTGTAAATCATTTATTGATCGTGACTTAGACAAATATTAATCGGCCTATCCATTCACTTCTTGTTTCGGTCATCATTGCTGCCTTTAGGCGCAATTAAGGAGTCAAAATATGCATAATGGTACTAATCTTGTATGTAATATATTAATGGGAATGACATAAATACCCTTTTATGTAAGTTTATGTCGATTTCGTAGTTAATCAATCTGTTTGTGTGTTGTGTTTTGGTTGTTTGTTTGTTTATTTAGTTATCGGGTTATTTTTGTGTATTTTAACAGGTTTTTTAAAATTATTATAGCATAACTATCGCGATGTTGTATTAATGTACCCTAAAGTGGAATTGATAGGATTGTTTCCTCTAACAAAATGAATTAGCAACATTATACTTGCAATCAAATGCATAGATATGAATGAACAACTGAAAATCTTTTTATCGTTATCAAACCTCCTCAACAAAAGAATACGCATGACTTTAAGGCATACCACTTTCACAATTATATTTATTAACAATTGGAGAAATTGTAGACAAATTGCATTTCATTTTTGTGCTCTCAAGGATTATCTTAATCCGAGTGTTATTCCCCGTCTTGATAACCTCCTGATTTGAAACAAATTGCATAGGATGCTACTCTATGTGTAAGACATACCATGATAGCATTCCTCAAGGCGCTATTTTCATATTACATCTCGAATATAATAAGTAATATCATATATATATTCTTACTCTACTGTGTGTTACAGTGGACAACGTCATTCCCGAAATATCAATGTTGATACGGTCGCGTTCTCACTTACTTCTTTTCTCCGCGGCTACGGATTACAATCTCGAGTCGTTCATTTTGAACTTTTTCTAAATCACATCAGAAGTACTATTTTTATAGTGTATTAAGAAATGAACACGTGGATTTACAAATCGCGACAAATCAAAAATGAAGTATATTATTGGAGGCAAAATTATACAGCTCAAAGGAAGCCCTCTCAATTTTGATTAGAGAACATCTCCCTGTAAATTACACTCTTGAGCCGGTTGGAGTTTGCCCTTTGGTCGAGTGGCATCGCACCACTCAACTATTTAGGTCTATGTATCATTTCAACGACTGCAGAAATCGATAGGAAACAAGTGTGTAAGACCGATTGAATTTACTGTGATTTGTACGGTATGTATCTGACTATTTGAATCAAAACTTGCGCTTAGGTTTTGTAGAAATGATGTTTTGATATGGTCCATACTGTCTGCCTCACCTTTGTTATATAAAACAAGTCAGTATAGTTAAGCGGTCCGATTTAAATATCTATGCTCCATTTGCTCAACTTTTTTGGCATTCAAATAACGATTGAGAAAATATTCAATGAAACAAGCATTACTTGCGTGTAAGCTAATGAGCTCAAAAAGGTGTTTCGGGGGTACTATTAATTAACCAAACATGATTCAGGTCTGTAGAACAATTTGGTACAATTATTGAAGCTCCGGGCATGGACATTTGGTATCTGGAGGGCAAATTAAGTCTGAAAATGAAAATAAGTAAATACAAACAAACTATATTAACAAACAACCCCTCCCGCCTCAACAAGCAAACAGACAATTAAGAGGAAAATCCAATCTTTTTAAAATAGAATTATACATTTCTTCTCAAAATATTGGTTATTACTGGTTTCGCCCTATCCTTATTTGAATTACGTTTGTTCTATTAACATGATAAAATACAAGGAGGATCCAGATTAATGGCCCAGGAGAAATAATGATATACACTTAAAATACTAAACGTACTTATAAACCACCATGTGTCCTATATCGCATTCATAAGGGTATTTATTTCATTCCCATTAAGATAATAGAAAAAAGATTAGTACCATTATGCATATTTTGACTCCTTAATTGTACCTACAGGCAGCTATGATGACCCAAACAAGAAGTGAATGGATAGGCCAATTAATATTTTTCTAAGTCACGATTCATAAATAATTTGAAGTGTGAACATGGTGAAAACAGCGATCAGTGACCTGGTCTGAAAGTGTGAAGAGAAAACAACCAACGGGGCAAAATGCAAAAGGCTATACTCGGGGGCTATACTACTAGATACCAATGTAACAGTTTCACCTTGTATCCAAGGACCGTCCCGTCTCTATGCATGCACGAACTAGCCCGCCCGCCTGCGATTTAATATCAAGATGGGGGAGTAGAAAAAATCGCGAGAATATTAAAGTGGAACGGACAAGCAAGAAAAAAATGGCGTTTGTTACTATCTGCGGGGCAAAGAAGAGTATCATAGCGTAATTTGACATGGCAGAAACGATAAGGGCTATGTTTAGTCGCTAAACACGCGCTAACTGTGTCTTACATCTATAATACAGGTTTGGGGCACAGTTAAAATTACCCACTTATTGGATAGATTGGCAGCTCAGACTTGTAGATTATGGCACTGTAATATAATGAACACAAACGGAAATCAAATCAGCCCATCTTGTTAGTTTAAGCTCGTCTTTTTGATGTTTTCATCAAAAACGTTGATAATTATCTCATGAATTTTCATCAGTAGCCTACTTTGTTTCCCCTTCGCGCCAAACGGTTTAAATGGTCCCCTTTGCGCACCCGCGCGTTGTGGCTGCCCTTAGCACAACACAGTATCAACAAAGTGGGATACTTCAACTGTGTCAGATTTTCGCCATAAAGTGTTTAATAAAGTTGTTCATTTGACATTGGAAAAATAAGACTTGATTGACTTTACCAGTGGTTTTCTAGTTGTTGCATAGAAATTAATTATTTGATATGAATTCAAATCACAGCAGAGCACCCTCATTTTGACCATCTTTTTCTTTACTCGAAACCAGATACTAAACACAAAAGTTTCTTCTCGAATCAAAAGACGATCTATTACACCAAAACAAGTTTGATATGTTTGGAACCATAGCTCCTTAATAATTTATACCAAAACGGGTATTTAATAAAACTATTAACCTACCAAAACAGGTTTTATTTCTTACACACCAAAACAATGTCTTAGCACCAAAAAGGCCATTTGTATAATCCTAAGGTATAGAACTACATCATACCAATTTTGATATAGCCTCCCAATATATACAGGTTCCATAGCCAGATAGCTGTACTTATTATTCTATTTTTCTGACTAAACAAAGAACATTTTCCTGTCTAAAATAATTAATAACGATACTAAAAACAGCTAAGTGCGGTATTAAAATTCTTGACATTCAGTTTTGGCGCCCATCAATGATCTGAAATTAGTGGCACGTGCGAGAAGTTAACATCGAGAAAAGACAAGAAAAGACGGCATATGGCGTACCTCTCGCCAGACAATTTGGCAATTTGCTCCCTCTACGCCCTAAGTGTCAGAGACTTGAGTCTTGAGCGAATTGACAAGACAATCACATCGCAAGCCCTTATTAGTACCATCGGGTGGCAAACGCATCACGGCGAAATTACTTCGAAGCCACGGGCAAAAGTAAACAAATTGTATCAGAAAAGCAACAGATTTTCGCCTATTAATATGACAATTCCTTCCTCGTATGATGCCCGCCAACTTGACAAGTCAGATCGGAGAGTTTGAACAGCACAACCCGGGGCAGAGTTTTCTATTAATTTCCGGGGAAGTTACAACGGGGCGGCAGGCGAAGAGTTTTCATATTATTGGCAAGGGTTATATTTTCCCGCCTTGCATGATGATGGCAGCCTAACGCGCGTAATTTTGTATGTACAAGTAACCATGATATCCGACTGGTGGTATTGGCCTTTCCGAGAAGAAATCTGATCTAAAGCCCGCCGAACACAAACCCCATCACGATTGCCCTCTTTTACGGTAACTGTGGCGTAAGAGGAGACTTGTTGAGAGCCTCTGAGACTGACAATAACAGACCCGACTGGTTGCCTCGCTGAGTTGACACTTAAATCCACACACGCGTGTGACGGATCTGAAGAAGGCTTTTAGATGTATACGCTTGAAGTGCTGCTCGTTAAGGTAAAACCTGCATTGGTGCAGAAAGGAACAGATGGTCACCGGAAGTGTTCTCAATAGAGGTCATGTAGCAATAGCATTATAGTGTAAGAGAACGTGCCACAATAAAAGCACGACCGAGATAGACATTGTACGAACAGATTTGAGGTTCAAACAGATTTGTCGGCCGTCGATATTGTGTTTGTAAAGTTCTATTGGTATTATTAATTATCTCGGTCAAATGGACTGTGCATAATGCGGGAGACAACCATAGAGCAATGATGTGTTGGCGATGACAACGACCTAAACACGTCAGGCTAAAAATAAAATTGATGACAGTTGATGACAATGACATGAATGAGGCAATGGTGAAATTGAAAAACCATAACCGACAGACCATGACGCCATGACCGCAACGTTCACAATAAATATCCACTCATGACAAATACAAGGGTATGACGAAGAGTATGGCAATACATGTAGGGAAGATGAGGCGGAGTAAGACCGAAATTAGAAAGAGAAAGTAGAGAAAGATAAGAAGGATGAGAAAGAGAAGGATGAGAAAGATGAGGATGAGATCGAGACAGGTGAAGATGAGAGTAGGTATAAGGATGAAAAAGATACGAGTATAAAAAAGATAAAAATAATGATGAGAATTATGATGAGGAAGATGAGGATGACGGTGCAAGCAGATCATCGATGATGAGGATGAAAAGAGTATGAATGGGGATGAGAAGACAAGATAAGCAAATGGAAAATATGAAGATAAAAATAAGGGAGGACTAGGTGAAGGGTGTGAGATGAACTGGGATATATTAATTGAAGCGCAGATCTTTAAGTTCAACGTAATGCTCAATTCAATGATGACTGTATCACTTCTTTTTTAACAATCAGCTGCTATATACAGATTCACAATAGTTCTTATACAATACTACAACTTAAACGTTCATTTTCTGTTATTACAATGAAAAAGTACTTTTTGATTAAAGTTTTACCTTCTAGAAAATTAAAAAGATTAAAATATACTTTTAATTTGATCATTCCTATGCACTTCCCAGGTAGCTTCCAGTTAAAATACACAACCCGTACACGTAGAAACGTATCAAAATGTGGCATTAATAGAATAAAAATAGGCATTTTGAGGCGAGGCGTGTGGCAAGTTCCTTTTGCTGCATTGGTGGCTCAACAATATTCCGTAAGGTGTTTTTAGCAGGACATGACAGCATTAACAAACACGCTTTGATGCCTTTTACCATCGAAATTGTTTGAACTATGAAGGCGTTAACAGAATCTGAATTCAATCAATTATCCCAATTTGGGCTCTAAAGTAAACTGACAATTATTTGTTGTAAGCGGTTTTGTTTATTGCTAGAACCAGACAGAATTATAACAAACTTTCGATACCAATATTTCGTGCTAGTTTAACATGATAGTAGACGAAATTAAAATGTCACATCACCGCAGATTTGGCATTACAAATTGTGATAAGTGTATCCAACTGTTCTCAATGACATACCCTCCATGGCTCCCAAACTATTTTTGATTTCATTCTTAAAAATAAATAATTTTGTTTTATTTGAAATTGTTCTGTATTTCACTTTATTTTAATTAAATTTTTATTATTGCCTAAACTCCAAACTTTTACTAAAAAAAAAATTTGAAACAGAGACTTAAAAAAGACGCACTGTCAGACAGACCCGAATTTTTGTCGACCCATTTTGTCAAACAAATTCATTATTTCACATACCCCGCCCCTGAAAAAACCTCCTTACAAAACATTTAATTAATTCTCTTGCTTGACACTTAAGTGGCAACTTAAACAGAAATAAATTAAATAGGTAGACGGTACACACATGTCTATAAACCTTCTGCTTTAAACATGTTTACCAAGCGTGGAATGTTTACTGATGAAGATTCAATGTGCTATACACCGATGCTCATTTATCATACTGAAAAACTAACTACCGATGAGAAATTTGTCATCGCTTGTAATTACGACACTCAATTTAAGTGTTTTGTTAAGGGCAAATTCCGCGCTGGTGGTCCGATGAAAAACAGTTTACCGACAGGAATCTTGAAAACAAACCTTGCTTTTTTGATAGAATTTGTAATGGCGGTGTCCGCCCCTTTTTGCTTTCATGATGGTGTGTGCAGGTAGATTGTTGTAAATATTATTATATGCATGGGGTTAAATTGCGCTCTTATTTGACTTCGTTAATGCTGTTTAGCCGTGTTGCAGCCAAACTCGGGGAAAGGGGACACGGATTTCTCACCGATTCTGTGTGCAATAAAATGGCTGCTACATGCTTGTGGGACGTACACTATTTCTAAATATAGAAAGTGGACGAAATGTTTGATATATGTCATTTTATATCCTATCACGATTTTGAGATCTTGGCAAAGTTGTAGTACGTGTATCATCCGATCTGAGATCAGTGATAATGTACCACGCCTTTTAAGCTATAGCACGATAGCTATAGTAATTAATACAAAAACATACTGCTGCATACCTAGACATTTATATTAGCTTTTTTAATAATCATTTCAAAAGTCGTACAACTTAATTCCATGTTTAAAAGTAAAAGGTCGAAGCCAATTTGGTTCATTAAGTATTATCATGATTATCTATTAAGATACTAGATGGCGAGGAAGAGTAGTCTCTTGAGAATCCGTGTTTCAGTCTGCACAGAATTACAGTATATAGACACATGATTAGTGAATTGAAATATCACTAATTTGACTTTACATAAGCTAATTGATATATTTCAAGCATAAATCCCGGTAGGGATTCTGACTTTTATTATGTCGCTGTAATGAACAAGTTGAAGGCCGTAAGATTGGGACAATTTGATTTAATTTGTTCCTTTTTTTGTCTGAAGATGTACATTGTTAAGTGATTAGAGTGGATATTCATTGATGGTCAGCATTAACATTTTATAGGACAAGTATAACATCCGGAATATAGCAATTTCTTTAGAAATGGACATTTGAAGTAGCACAAAGGAAAATAATATACATATAATATTATTACATGTCTACTCTCAGAATTCCAGTTCTGAATGATTTCCTCCATATTGAATCCTTAACAAAGGTTTGTCAGAAATGTCTAATAATGATCTGGGTGTATAAATGTGTACAATCAAAAGGCCTTACAAGTACAATCAAATGAATACTATGTTCTCTGTGTACAAACAAGATGACTACCATGTTCTCTGTGTTTACAAACAAAATGACTACAACATTCTCTGTGTACAAACAAAATGTCTACCGCGGGCTGTGTTTACAAACAAAATAAAAACAATGTTATCCGTGTACAAACAAAATGACTACCACAGTCTCTGTGTACAAACAAAATGACTACTATATTTTCTGTGTACAAACAAAATGTCTACCACAGTCTGATTTGATTTGATTGGATATTATTTGGGTCCTCCGACCCTGGATAACCCAATAAGCTTATTAGCTTATTTCCATTGGGGTCCGTTAGATGTGTGAACAGATACAGACCGGGATGATCCCCTACTCTTTACTAAAGTGTCTGTAACCATTTAACGTGCTCGGGTATTGCTCTTCCGATGCACGGGACCACCATTTATACGTGACTTCCGAACCACTGTTTTTTGCTGTCATTAGGAAATCGTCACAATCATTTCGCTTCATTTACCAGGCTACCGACACGGCGCACAGTCTGTGTTTACAAACAAAATGACTACAACATTCTCTGTGTACAAACAAAATGACTACCATGTTCTCTGTGTACAAACAAAATGACTACCATGTTCTTTGTGTACAAACAAAATGACTACCATGTTATCTGTGTTACAAACAAAATGACTACCATGTTCTCTATGTACAAACAAAATGACTACCATGTTCTCTGTGAATAAACAAAATGACTACCATGTTCTCTGTGAATAAACAAAATGACTACCATGTTCTCTGTGAATAAACAAAATGACTACCATGTTCTCTGTGAATAAACAAAATGACTACCATGTTCTCTGTGAATAAACAAAATGACTACCATGTTCTCTGTGAATAAACAAAATGACTACCAAGTTATCTGTGTACAAACAAAAATGACTACCATGTTCTCTGTGAATAAACAAAATGACTACCAAGTTATCTGTGTACAAACAAAAGGACTACATGTTATCTATGTACAAACAAAATGACTACCACAGTCTCTGTGTACACACAAAATGACTACCATGTTTTCTGTGTACAAACAAAATGGCTATCATTATTATCTGTATGCAAACAAAATGACTACCTTGATCTCTGTTTTCAAACAAAATATCCACCATAGTCTGTGTGTATACCGTGCTATCTATGACAACGAAAATTCCTTTTATGGGGTTATACGACTGCAAAGTACACGTTACATGAACAATAAATGTTTATAAAGTAGGTTGAATGCTCGTAAATAATTAAAAACTACTTTGAAATAATTCCGTAGTCATTTTATTTTCAAGCCTTAAATTAGGTAAAAAAACCTTAGCTAATGCACACACCAGTTAATAATAGTAAATGATAATTGCATATATTGAAAAGGGATAAATGATTTAAAGCTAATCTGATCAGGTTTCTTTTGTTATTTTACGTACAAAAGGTCAAATTAAAAATTCATGATAGTATATAAACTACTAATTGACAGTGCTGTGCATCATTAACTTATAAATGAAATATTAAAATACAATAAATAAAAATACAATAAATAATTACAATACATTTTATGATTAGGCTTTGTGTACAATACATACACATGCACCAAAAAGGTCGATAGGATCAACAAGGCCGGTGTATGATTAACATTGAAATAAAAACGAAAACAAAAGGGCAATCATGCATGAAATACACTTCAATATTTATTGCCCACAGAAAAGTTAGAAACAACACACCGATCTGGTAGTGGTAGCATTTTGGCTGCCTACCGCAACTATTTCATTTATTTATTTCATTCAGTATCATTCAGTATCATTCAGTATCATTCAGTATCATATTTAAATTTGCATACAATGATTCACAATTGTGATAAGAACAGTGATTGCAATGCCACCCTACCATAAAGTGAAGATGGACTTTAGCATATAAATGACAGAAAATTTTTGACACCAATTTAACCTTGTCACTGAACTTTTTGAAATTTATCATGAAAACATGTATCATGAATTGCCATACATTAATTTATAAGCCAAATTTTCTTTGTTAAATAGCCAGCCTAACATAGACAAAGGCAGGACGGCGACTACACATAAATGACGACGCCAATTTAAATTAATTTGAATTAGTCTTCATTTTCATAACACTTCTCCTAGGACTTTCTCTCCTGCAACTTTCTGTTGTCCCCTGTATGGGATTTTTCTTGAAAATGCTAATTTAATTTTACAAAAGTAATAATTTTAGACAATTCTTTTGCCACGGAAACGAAAACTGCCCAACCTGTGCTGTAAAAACACACCCATCTCAACCAACGCATACTTATCTTTCATTAATTTTGAAAGTCCTGGCCCCACGTCATTGATAGAACTAAGGGCACCTTAACCATACCCCACGTCTGCAGAACTGAGGGCACTCCCCCCGACCCCACGTCTTAAGCAAAATAAAGAACTGAGGGTACTCTGCCAGAACTGAGGGCACTCCCCCCGACCCCACGTCTTAAGCAAATTAAAGAACTGAGGGTACCAAAAACGCCCTATATTTTATAGGGCGGTGGGAGGGAGTCCGGTCCGGGCCCCACGTCCTTACGGAACTGAGGGCACTCACCCCGACCCCACGTCTTTTAAAAAAAAGAACTGAGGGCACATAGCCCACCATCCACTATAGGGCGGTGGGTGGGTTTTTTTTCTCCTAACCGGACCGTTGCGGAAGACAGCCAAAAAGCGAATGAACATGCCACGGTGACAAAAGCGAGAACGCGATCAAACCGCGGGAAAACACCGGAAATGAATGGCTAAACGCGCGACTTTTTTAGGACTATACCAATTCCAGAAAGGGTGAAAACTTTCAGTAGGCAACTTTGTCCTCCTCGTATACACTTCGGAAAACTTAAATATGTCCGTTGATGCAGGTACCTGTTGTAAACAATAAATTGTCTTTTCAATTAGCTAATTAATTTTTCATGCTTAAGCGTTTGTAGCTGGTTTGTTGTAGAAACCATTTGCCATGTACCGGATGTGCTCTGACAATAAGGTGTATGTGCTTAAATTCAAAAGCACGTTTGATATCCATATCAGTATAACGTTATTATAAGTCCAAGCTATACTAATTTCAGATTACTTGGTATATAATACGAGGACAATATCAGGCATTTCGCAAGAATCTCATTAAGGATCTTTAAGAAGATCTCTTAGAGCCTCTATCTTTTAGAAGATCTATTAGAGGTTCTACAAATATATGGTGTCGAATTCGTGAACCTCGCCCTTCACCCTTAAGCCCAATAACATCAGCATTGTTACCTGACGTGATGTGTTAATAATAATAAAACCATGCTTATTGAGCGCATAACACAATTAAGTTATGGGTTACTACTTGTTACTACAAACTATTTGTATACATAAATGGTCCATGGCCGACTTTTATGCGGTTTCCTGTATTTACATCACCTTAACAACCAGACTAGACATTTTGATTCTTATGTGTGAGAGGTAGACATTATTTCTACACAGAGAGAATATCAGACATTTTGTTTCTTCGCAGAGGCCATGGTAGTGTGTTTTTTCTTCACAGAGAGCAGGGTAAACCTTTTGTTTCTAAATAGAGATCAGAATAGACTTTTTGTTTCTAAACAGAGATCAGGGTAAACCTTTTGTTTCTAAACAGAGATCAGGGTAGACTTTTTGTTTCTAAACGGAGATCAGGGTAAACTTTTTGTTTCTAAACAGAGATCAGGGTAGACTTTTTGATTCTAAACAGAGATCAGGGTAGACTTTTTGTTTCTAAACAGAGATCAGGGTAAACCTTTTGTTTCTAAACAGAGATCAGGGTAAACCTTTTGTTTCTAAATAGAGATCAGGGTACACTTTTTGTTTCTAAATAGAGATCAGGTTTGTTTCTAAACATAGATCAGGGTAAACCTTTTGTTTCTAAATAGAGATTAGGGTAAACTTTTTGTTTCTAAACAGAGAGCAGGGTAAACTTTTTGTTTCTAAATAGAGATCAGGTTTGTTTCTAAACAGAGATCAGGGTAAACCTTTTGTTTCTAAATAGAGATCAAGGTAAACTTTTTATTTCTAAACAGAGAGCAGGGTAAACCTTTTGTTTCTAAATAGAGATCAGGATAGACTTTTTGTTTCTAAACGGAGATCAGGGTAAACCTTTTGTTTCTAAACAGAGATCAGGGTAGACTTTGGTTTCTAAACAGAGAACAGGGTAGACTTTAGTTTCTAAACAGAGAACAGGGTAGACTTTTGATTCTAAACAGAGATCAGGGTAGACTTTTGATTCTCTAAACAGAGATCAGGGTAGACTTTTGTTTCTAAACAGAGATCAGGGTAGAATTTTGTTTCTAAACAGAGAACAGGGTAGACTTTTTGATTCTAAACAGAGATCAGGGTAGACTTTTTGATTCTAAACAAAGATCAAGGTAGACTTTTTGTTTCTAAACAGAGATCAATGTTGACTTTTTGTTTCTAAGCAGAGTTCAGGGTAGATTTTGTTTCTAAACAGAGATCCGGGTAAACTTTTGTTTCTAAACAAAGATCAGGGTAGACTTGTTGTTTCTAAACGGAGATCAGGGTAAACTTTTTGTTTCTAAACAAAGATCCAGGTAGACTTTTTGTTTCTAAACAGAGTTCAGGGTAGACTTTTTGATTCTAAACATAGATCAGGGTAGACTTTTGTTTTTAAACTGAGATCAGGGTAAACCTTTTGTTTCTAAATAGAGATCAGGGTAGACTTTTTGATTCTAAACAGAGATCAGGGTACTCTTGTTGTTTCTAAACAGGGATCAGGATCTATGTTTCTAAACATAGATCAGGGTAAACTTTCTGTTTATACACACAGACCATGTAGACATTTTGTTTCTTTATACTGTGCACACAGACTATGGTAGGCATTTTGTCTGTACAATATATCTATGGCTGTATAGCATTGCGGCGTCTACTTGTGATTGGTCGAATTCAAACGTAAATGCTTTTGAAATTGAACAAGTTTGTGAGGGTTGTCTGTATGTAGGCTTAGTAACATATTAATCTAAGCAAAATAAATCAATACGATATTTCAATTTGATAAAGCAATGTCAATAAGGTTTTCTTGTTTCAGAAAATCAACATTGTTCTTAAAGATTATTAGAGAATCACAATAATTGGCACTTCGATAAGGAATGCTCCCGGGCTAATTTAGCCTATTTACATATATAAATGATGTGCATTTAGCAATGTTGTGACAAAGTCACCGCAAGTCAGGTCAATTTAATTCAATAATCATTGTTATAATTTACCAAATAGAGCTATTACTAAGTGAAGAGCATGGGTAATTGGGTAAATACAATGGCAGGTCAAGTCACAAAATGATTATTTGTAAGTGGTATCATTAGATGCATGTCCATTTTTGCAGTGGCGTAATCATTACAGGAGGACGGTATAGGGGAATGACACAGAAACGTGTAGAGGACTTCTTTTGACACATACTATAGGCGTTGCAGCGATAAAATCTCAATTCAAAATGTCGCGTCAAAATTCAAATCCGTGGGGTTAGAGGGTATGGTTAATGAATACCCACAGCGCACAGCAAATCCCAGTCACCCCACTGCCTTTTTGTGAAAACATCTTCATTGAATTCACAATCTTCAAGTGAAGTCTTCGAGACGTAATTTAAAGTCCCGAGTAGTTAGGCATATAAGGTCGTGTGTTGCAACCTAGTGATGGGATTCACCATGATATAAGCACTGCTGCTTAAAGTTATTAACTAACTTTATTAGAGACTACATAATCCCTATACTCACCTGAATCGAGCTCCTTAAGATGTAAGTTGTTATTTTCTCCTTTAGCAGACGACGAAATATTCTCAGTGCCGTGTTTTCCCGCCTTGGATTGATGATAACTATTCGAGCCAGGGAACGACAGGCCAGATGGCGATGACGAAACAACAGATGACGGGCTGGGAAAATCGTAAGGATGAGCGTGGTGAAATCCTAGTCCGGGTGATGCGAATGAAAACCCTTGGTAAGCCGCGGCGGGCAGCGAACGCATTGCTTGCTGAAATCTCCCGGCGACTAATTGAGCATCCATCGCTTCTGTGTGACGACGATGATGCGGCGCGGAGTCGACGACCTACGCTGCTGTTGCGGTGACTACACGGCAGATTCCGTGTTGTTATCTTCAAGATTTTGTAAAGTTAAAATCAAAAATATAATGATGTCCTTGTTGAAAATACTGCGTCCAATTGATGATAGCAGTTTTGTAGATGATGTTACAGTTGATTCACTACCGACTCTGTCATAAATTAAAGTTTCTCATGTAGATTGATAGGAAGATGACACACACTTATGATGATTATCAACTTAAGACAAGTCCATCCATATATATGTATGGCAATAATATGGTAATAATCACAGATGAGCTAAGACAAAAATGATGTTATCTTGAGGATGGTATAGTTCATATCTGAGAAATGACCATCGAGTAGCGCAAGGTAGTACACACATGTCCTCCACTCTACCTCTCTCTCTTGTGTGTGTGTTTGCAAGAACCCAGCTTGCCTGCGGCGTGTACAACAAGGGTCCAGTCCAGTCAGTCAGTCAGTCACGCTTTTGTTTAGATATTTCATTGTATATCCTGCAAAATGTGATTGATTCTACGTGACTTTTCCCCCTACGGTTGATTGAGGGCAGTCTTTGTGTCTATTACAACTCCCGATGAACAACGTTTGCTGCTTGTTCTGCACCATATAAAACACTGTAACGTTAATTAGTGGAAGTTTAAATTCTATAGTATGATGATGTGCGCTCTATTGTCATGTAATAGAATGAACTCAATACGGAGATGGGTGTGACACACTGCCAAGTAACGAACCAATAATCGCTGCGTGCCTCAGGAGAGCGTTTTACTTACAGAGTATGTACTATGTTGATTATAGCTAGTGTCTTTACACACACACACACACGATTCTGACTCATTTGCGGGTAAAAATACAAACTTCTTATGTTTGCAAATCAACTCACCGATGGTATTCTTTCTTATTGCGCATGCGTCCAACACTCAGTCAGTAACTCACTCTTTTAACCAACAACGGCTGAGCTGAGAGATTTTATTTTCCCTGGTGGTTCAGAGTCCGACACCATTTTGTCATATTTTTACAGTCATTGTCCAATTGACTTGGCTCCATACGTATCATTATTACCTGAGAAAGTATATGAACACAGAGCTTCAAAAATAGTCGACATGATGCACTCCCTCGAGCATTGTTGTCGCTAGAACCCGAGATTACCTTTAAGAAAATCTTTTTTCTCAACCAGCGTATCATCCTGCAGCCTCAAGCAAGACATATATGAGTAAGGAAAAGCGATAAAGAAAATCACGTATTATATTATCAGTGAAACAGTGATTTGTTAAGGTGTATAGGCTATAGTAATAATAAATCCTCGCGTTGCACGACACTCACTTAATCCCACGCCATGACATGCGAGCATGGGACGATTTATGAAAAATCATTGTTTTTGTAAAATTAAATCATCTAAATATAGGGTTAGGTGGATAAGGGCGAATATTGATACACTATTGACATGTATATTGGCATCAATTTATATAGCGGCGATTGGTAAGCTTTAGCGCGTTAACGACTTGGCGTATTACCTGATAGCAATGGGAAAATCTCCCTTCTTTAACCTGACGCTTAGAGGAAATACGAGTCGTTAGGAGATGATGAGGCGATTTGATGCTTAAATGCGAAAACAGTTTAGTTAAAGGAAACTATATAGGTATATGGCGATACCCCTCGATACTTATCGTGGTAATGCCTGTTAAGGGTGCATACACACAGAAAACACTATGTAAAAAATTATGTAAATATAGAACTCCATAATTATTATGTAAGAGTTTACATAAAACATGTAATATATACCCAAGCTTGTGTAAATTCCTATGCAAAAGCTTAACACAACTGTTTACATAGTATTATGGAGTTCTATTTTTACACAGATTGTGTATTTTTTACATAATTTGTGTATTTTTTTTACATAGTGTTTTCTGTGTGTAGGTGTATGACATATTTTGGACAAGTTTTACATTGGAATACTTGTCCAAAATATGTCATACACCTACACACAGAAAACACTATGTAAAAAAAATACACAAATTATGTAAAAAATACACAATCTGTGTAAAAATAGAACTCCATAATACTATGTAAACAGTTGTGTTAAGCTTTTGCATAGGAATTTACACAAGCTTGGGTATATATTACATGTTTTATGTAAACTCTTACATAATAATTATGGAGTTAACAAATGCGTGCTGTTTCGGTGTTAGACTGTTCCAATTTATAACAAATCTTGATATCTCTTTTTACTAGAGATCATGGTTGATGGTTTAATTGTACACAGAGACCAGGGAAGATATTTAGTTTGTAAACACAAACCAGGGTAGATAGTTGGTTTTAAACAGAGAAACATGCCAGGGTAGACATCTTGCTTCTACATTAGATACCAGGGTGGACATTTTGTTACTATGCAGAAATCAAGGCAGACATTTTGTTTGCACACAGAGATCATGGAAGGCACTTTATTTCACTACATCGACCAGGATAGACATTTGTTTCTAAACTCACATACCAGGGTAGATATTTTGTTCGTACACACATACCAGGGTAGATATTTTGTTCGTACACACATACCCGCCTGTTGTGAGTTTACATCACTGTCCAGAGGAAGCCAAACAGAGTATAGCATCTTGCAAAATTTCAACCAAACTAATACACCTCAACACAAAACTGCTTTACCTCGCAGGGTAGATATTTTGTTCGTACACACATACCAGGGTAGCTATTTTGTTCGTACACACATACCAGAGTAAATATTTTGTTCGTACACACATACCAGGGTAGATATTTTGTTCGTATCGTGCACACATACCAGGGTAGATATTTTGTTCGTACACACATACCAGGGTAGATGTTTTGTTCGTACACCCCTACCAGGGTAGATGTTTTGTTCGTACACACATACCAGGGTAGATATTTTGTTCGTACACACATACCAGCGTAGATATTTTGTTCGTATCGTACACACATACCAGGGTAGATATTTTGTTCGTACGCACATACCAGGGTAGATATTTTGTTCGTACACACGTACCAGGGTAAACTATGTTTGAACACACAGACCAGGGTAGGGGTGTGTTTGTTTAAACAGACCAGAGCAGACATTTTGTTTGTAAACTCAGACTAGGGTAGACATTTGTTTGTCCACATACACCATGGTATAGATATATTGTTTCTAGGAAAAGTTTACTTTAGGTCCCAGATACTGGTATACCAGTATCGTTCAATACTGGAACCAAATTGTGTTCCAGTATAGATGGATACTGGAACGTGCTTATGTTCCAATACCGGGCGATACTGGTACACATTTGTCCCAGTAATGAACGATACTGGTACATAATTGTGTCCAAGTATCGTCCGATACTGGAACACTGATTTTGTACCCGTATCGAACGATACTGGATGTTCCAGTATCGGACGATACTACGGCAGTCCAGAATATTGAACCTAAAGTACATTTTTTTTCCTGTTTCTACACACATACCCCATGGTAGATAGTTTGTTTCTACACACGGACCAGGGAAGAAATTTAGTTTCTGGCTTCACAGAGACGACCAAGGTAGGCATTCTGTTTCTAAACTCAGACCAAGGTAGGTAGACATTTTAATTGTATACACAGGCTAGTGTAGACAATTTATTATACACTGAGGCTACGGTATATATTTTGCTTTTATTCGGAGATGGTACACATTTGGTTTATATCCTTTATCTAATACATACATATCATCATGATCATGGTAGATATTTTGTACACACAGACTAGACTGGGTCCCCGCATCCCTCTATATGGCCCTCATTTTTAAATATTTGAGCACCCACGCAGGGGCAGTAGTGTAACTAGGGAAGACATGAAGGATCGAGTCTACACACTCCAGGTTAGACATTTTGTTTTAAACGGAGACACAGACCAGGTTATAGACATTTTACTTCTACACACAGACCATGGTAGACATATTGTGTTTCTACACACAAACCATGGTAGACATATTGCTTTTACACAGACCATGGTGTATATATTTTGTTTCTACACGCTTAAAAGTGAGTGTCATTGTTTTGCTGGGTACAAAAGAAATGTGTATTTTTTAACCCAATATTGTGCAAAACATACCTTTTTACACATGCAATAGTTTACTATTGGATTCCGAGTTTTACACTCTGGAAGTGTAGAAAAGTGCCCGTAATTGGGTAAAACTTGATTTGATACCATGAAAGTGTAAGATTCATCGTAGTCTATTGTCCACTGATGCTAGGACCATATACTAGGGTCAATAAATCGGTATTGTGTTGGTGCAGGGAAGTGTTTGATGTGCATACATCGGTGTGCACTCAAGCTGATCTCGTAACAACCAGTGTGATGGCCTGAGCTCAGCACACCATATTCTGGTCCGGTACACACAAAAAACAGTGCTTGTTGTGTTTGTATTAAATGCGGCACCATATCGGTTCCATGGCGGACGACGGCATATCGGTCAGAAACTTCTAGTGCAGGAATAGGACTTGAGGACCTTATCCCGGCTTTTTGTAGGTAAAATGTGAAATGATTTATACATTTATAGTCCTTTTGAATAAAACAATAGTCTTATGGGAGTGAAGTAGTGACAGATCTGGCCTGAGATCAAGGCCATATTTCCTATACCTATTGCGTATATTTTAATCTTATAAACTTATTATATACGCAAGTAGTACAGGACTACAGCTACCTAAAAGAATATAAATTGTCTTAAAATAACTATAACATGTATTAACATATCACAATTTCCAAATCCGGGATTAAGTCTTCAAGACCTGCCGCCAGCCAGAAAGCTTTGACCGATGTCACCCGCCATAGCTTAAATGTGCAAAGAATGTGCACAATGCAGTGTAAAGTGTTACACAACAAAAGGGTAAATTGCCTACACAGCATTATTGGGTAAAGGTAATTTACCCAATTTGTGTACCAAAATGACACCACAAGTGTTGGGTAAAACATCTACACAACCCCGGTTGTGTAAAGTGTTACACATAATTGGGTCAAAATAGGGAACATGGTCGCTTTGGGGTAAACATTTACCTAACGATATTTTGTAAAAGTGTTAAACTTTGTTGGGTAAAATTTAGCTATTTGATGGGTAAAATGTGCACTATGTGTTGTGTAAGACTCTACACAACCACTGTTGTGTACATTTTTACCCAACAAACAACCATGTTCCCTTTTTACCATCGTGAAGTGTAGTATTTTACCCAACATTGCTTAGTTTTTTCTAAGAGTGTACACACAGACCATGGAAGATATTTTGTTTCTAAACTCAGCCCAAGAATAGACATATTGATTTTACACACAGACCGGGGAAGACATTTTGTTTATACAAACAGACCATGGTAGATATTTTGTTTTTAAACTCAGACCAGAGTAGACATTTTGATTGTACACACAGACCATGGTAGATATTTTGTTTTTAAACTCAGACCAGAGTAGATATTTTGATTGTACACACAGACCAGGGAAGACATTTTGTTTCTATGTAATATAAACAACATGGTTAATAATTTTATTGTTACACAGAGATCGTTTTCAACATTTTTCTACACACAGAACATAGACTTTTTATTAGACAGCCGAAACCAAGTTAGAATTTTAGTTGCTAATCGTGTGGCTATCAACGGGGATATTGATCATTACTTGTTTTGTGCTTTTTCTTTCAATAAAATAACCAAATATTGGGTTAATTATATCCAACATATGCTAATTAAGACGATTTGTTTTATTTTTGCGTTATATACCTCTGACAGCAGGTCGCGTTGATCGCGTTGCTCACTCAGCGTCAGACTTGGCCTCTGGAGTACTAACCAACGAAGTGTGAACATGTAATGCGCTGAGTAAACCGATCAGAACTCTTCAATCAAGTATATTCAACGGGCGTAAATCCTTTGGGGACCAAACGAACGAAGAGAGTCTCTTTGCGCCGCGCTATTGCTCAAACTAGTGTAGCGTTTTCTATAAACCGGTAATTTTTTTGGTATAGTACATGCGGCGATCAAATTCGAAAGGAAGAAGATATTTTTGAAGTCACACTGCCATCATCAGATGGGCTCGTCAAATAAGATATCTCGTATCATTTTACTTGTACGGTTATAGTATTATCTTGTAAATGCGGGAAAGACTCAACGGGTAGGCAAGTGTGCCCGCGCCACATCCTTCCCGTGCTGCGATGTGTAGATATCGCATCACTTCACGACCCATTTTCGGACTGTTTTATCACACCGAAGACTCTGAGGAGGTGTGAATAGTTTAGTCTTGAGGGAGCTTAGTAAAAAAGACCAAATACTTAATTTCATTACTGTAACGCCGGTGAAGGCAGATATATTATGAGACACGATACAGCGTGCATTGTACGCCTGCACGCCTTCCTTCTTTTTTACATTTACCGTTTTCCGGTTGCTTCGATCAAATGTAGGTGTCTTCAAATCAATAACATGGCATAATTATGGATTGAATATATTGCATATGGCCTCTAGACTGCTGTAACCATTATTTTAAGACATTCATTGTTTTTATATGATTAGAAGTTGGCTATATTTTTGTTGAGATATCATATAATTAAAACATTGTTGTCTTCGCTCCAGCATTAAACAGATGCAGTGACTACATTGTTTATAAATTACATTGTTCGATTTATATCCCTGAAAACAACACACATACTTGCTATCTTCAGTAGATATAACATTGCTATAATAGTTAATGTTCGATTGCTAACATATCTTCGGTGTACAGGATGAAATTGCTACATGCATTCTGTGCTGTTTATTTAAGAAACTAAGATAATTATGCCATCATCAGAGAGCAGTGTTATAGACGTAGATTCGCTGGCTTCAGCATTGTTAAACGATTCTCATATTGCTATCTTCGGTAAATGCGTTGTCAGATTGCTATATTAAGTTGTTAACAATTTGCTTTCTTTGGTCATTACTGTAATTCGGAGCGCGACATTATCCATTACACGACCAAAATTTGCTCGTTTAGCCCCTTTTTAACATGCTAGGACGAATGTAAACCTCTGTAAGACACACTGACGTATATGACTGCTGTAGAGAGCAACAGTTTTACATGTATCTAAATACTATTTGTGGCGATTCTGTCTGTCCAATGACTCCGAGTGTAGATTCATGCCCATCTGTCCGGGCAATCTCTATGCGCAGGGATCTTCGCCCCGCGTAACAACCAGTGCCACGCAACAGTCACGAAAGTGTCACGCACGGGCCACCACCGAAATTTTGATTTTCTTTAACCCCGGTAGCTACTATTTGGACACAAATTGTGGCTTACAGACTGTGTGATGACATATGGTCTTCACCCAAAATATTTTCATTATGGACATAGCTACATTCCTGTATATGTGGCTATTTGTTATCCTTAAAGATCGCATCGCAATAAGCATTTATACAGGATAATACGACTGACAAATACTAAATATTTTACGAACTTTTCTATAAGTAAACAAACTCTTACACTGTTGCTGCGCGCTCGCGTATAAACAAAACATGGCGCACGCGATTGCCGGCGCACGCGTAAAGGCGTAGACCGTAAGGTGCCTACGCGTGGTGGTGCAAGCTGTATTTTTCTTTGCTATTGGGCGGGTAAAAGGCCAGTCCGTGGCTTCGCCGTGCAAACCTTACAGTAGGCCTACAAGATAACGAGGCACGAGGAAAAGAGACAAAAGTAAATCATATACAGCCAGGATATAGAGAGAGGACTCCAATTAATTGGGTGGGGGGGAGGGGTCAGTCTCTGTATGTGCCGGAAATCAAACCCTCAGACCGTGTGCGTGCAAGTGTGTAGTCAGTTCGGCGGCGCGGGTTAGGGCTAATAAAGGAATGGGAGCGTAAACCGTGTTAAACATGTTAAAGTGATTGCGGGTACTATGGTGTCAGTGCCTCAACATCACCTCACGGCCCCAACGCGCGCGGGCCAAAACGGGCCTGAGTTATAACAATTCGGATAGGCCCTATGATAATCATGGGATGCCTTTTATATAAATGTTACATGGACATGTTAAAATGGACGGTGTGAGGAAACATGCGTGATTGAATTACACTTTCGTTTTATTAGGCATAGGCCTACATGCCTACTGGAGGAAGAATTAATGTCAATAGACTGACAAAATAAACGTATATTGCACACAAAGTTCTCAAGACTGGGTAGAGATGATCATGACGATAGACTCCTCCTTCCACCAACTATAAAACTAAAAGACCATCTCTGAACTAAGACCCCACTATAAAAACCCGACCCTATGCCTATATATGTCCTGAATTATATGGATATAGTGTATGCCCATGGATGGGGTAGCCTATACCTGGATTTAAGGGCACCTGGGGTGCCTGTATTATGGGTCATCTGGAATATTAAGGTACCTGTGATAACAGAATATTAAGAGTACACATCCCCTGAACCGCCCCCCGCCCCCCAACCCGAGAACCGACCAACCCACGAACCGCGAAATCTAGTACTCAATAATTTCTATATCTTCGGCAGAACGTCTCTTCTTCTTAGTTACATTAAAAGTGATCAATCATACCACTAAAGTCATTATAGAATTAATGTCTATACTCTATACCAAATAAAACATTATAAATAATGCTATATTAATATTACTATGATCTCTTCCAAAATCTACAATTAGCTAAAGTAAGTCCCTTCTTATTCTAAAGAATATGGCAATCTGTCAAATGCTATTTACCGGAAACAGAGATCTAATAATGTATATGGCAGTGTCATCTATCCACCGAAGATAGCAATATAAATGTTGTCTTAATTGGTACCATCTTTTGAAGGTAGCAATCTGACGCAGTCTTTAGAAGTGCTATCTATGAAAGATAGCAATCTAACAATATCAACATGATCATTAGTGCAACCTAATAATCTAACAATGTTTAAGAGAGTGTTATTTTACCCAAGACAGCAGAGTGGCAATATCCTTAACAAGTGTCCGTAGTCGGGCATGGGCAATCCGAAGATGTGTATGATAATGCTACTGAATTGCAATCTGACCATTTCTACAACCGAAGATAGCAATATGGTAATTGTTCAAGTATTACTATTATCTACCAAGAATAGCCAAAATCTTCGAATAGCAAAATCTGCATTTAAACACTTTTTCCAAAGTAGTATTTTCTACCGACGATAACAACCTGACAACGTAACTAGTAGAGTTATAATATTCAGACGATAGCAATCTAATAATAACAATGATAGTGCTATCTACCTAAGATAGCAATCTAATGTATATGATAATGCTATCTACCTAAGATAGCAATATAATATATATGATAATGCTATCTACCTAAGATAGAAATCTAATGTTTATGATATTATGCTATCGAATATAACAACTGACAATGTCTGAATTGTGCTATCTACAGAAAATAGCAACCTGATCATTTCTTAATTAAGCATTACTATCTACCAAGAATAGCAAAAAAACGCGATATTAGTCAAAATCAAAACACTTTTTCAAAGTAGTCTTTTGTTCCAACGATAGCAATCTGACAATTGTAAATAAGTAGTATTGCATAATTCAGACGATAGCAATCTATAACAAATCAATGACAGTGTTATCTACCTACGATAGCAATCTATAACAAATCAATGACAGTGCTATCTACCTACGATAGCAATGCAATGTCTATGATAATGATACCTGCCGAATATGACCATGTATATGCATTGTTTTGCCTGCCGAAATAGCAGTCTTATGATTAAGTATTACGATCTATCAAGAATAGCAAAAAAACGGGAACAAACCAAAATTACATGAAACATTTTCCCAAAAAAAGTTCTGTAGGCCTACTAAATTTATAGTTTTCATCGTATGTATAGGCCATTTGTGAAATTCATAACCACTAACCTTATAACTTATATATGTTATAATATGATAAGACTTTATTATCGGAACTCGTATAATTGAGTGCTCAAATACAGAAAATCATGTTTTATATGTAGCCCTGATTTGTTTGAGACAACATACAAGTTTTCATTGCAGCGATTATAAGACCTTGTCCCTTTTATCTTTTATCAATAGATCATGCACATGAAAAATGACACTCCATGTATTTTAACGTCTATACATTTCTCTCTCTCTACAGATCATTAATCATATTCATAAAATATCGCTCATCCGGTCGAGGTTGAAATAAACTTTTCATTAAGAAAACCCATTGAGACGTGTTTAAATGTAGCCGTAATGACGGAAAACCAACCGTTCACGCATGCCGGCAAAAGCAGTATTTAACCCAGAAAAGACGGCAGGCAAACGACGCTGTAGCAATAAACTAGCGAAGTGCACAGTATTTAACGTTGGCAATTGGCATTAAAAATTGACATGCGGTGTAACGAAGGATATCGTGTAAAGTGTATTAATAAATGGTTTATGAGCTGTTTGATTAATGCACTTTTCAGGGCTGTATCATTGATCTACGACTATGCATGTTTGCACTCTTTTTGAATGCATTTGACACGTTGACTTTGAAATCGGTCATATATTTTGCTATTTCGAGGCGGTTTTTTAAATATTGTGATATTGATATGTTGCACACACAATTCAAATGGCATCTCATTATCAGCAGGACCAGAATAGGCATGTTTGTTCTCGTGTTACAGCATTTGTGCTGATTTTGAGTACACAAGTTTTTCAAATTTTGGAGAGGAAAAACCCGCTCGTTTGCTCTTTGGTATTACCTTGGCCTACTCTCGTATGCAAAGGGTTAATAAAGACAGGAGTAGCCTGCTTATTCAATTACACACACCTAGCTGTGTGGGTTTATGAAAAAGTGATAGAATGTAATGAAATTGCCATCAATTATATAGGGTGTATAACATATAATTTACCGCGTCAACAAAATGACTGTAAACCTATATTTTGATGCATTTGGATGGGATTTTCCTCTCAAAAGAATGCTGTTTTATTTCTGATTGAGACCGTTATTTAGGCTCGGTGCGAAGAAATATAGCGAGTTCAGTAAGTGAGGGTCCTTAAATAAACCTATTTTTAAACTGTTAACAAAATCCCACGTGAATCCATGTGTTGCTTTCGTATAGCTAGATGCTCAATTATGGGGACCGTCACTTCTCACATCGGCCCGTGGAGGAAGTGATAAGAGCTTTGGAGTATTCTTACTTACCTCCATCGTTTTGCTTCGGCCCACGTTGATTAAACAAATACAATGGTGTAACACCGACCAAAATGGTCACGAAGATACAAGTTGCCGAATTACTCAAATCCTCGCAGCCCCCGGGCTTGGCCCTCAAAGTTACGCAGCCACTGCAAAGTTCATTAATATTTCGTTCAGACAGCATGTAGAAAGGCGGGGATGAGTATCAACGCATGATTAGATTGGGCTATTCCAGTTGAAATCCATACACCCCTATGGAGGACATGGCCTTAATTTTCCGCACAGGGAGTGTACATTTCAAATGGAGTCACCCCAGTAGGTAAGTCATTTATATTCACACTCCCTGTGGTGGAGATTAACGTAATGTCTGCCATAGGGGTGTATGGATTTCAAATGGAATAGCCCAATATCGCAGACAGCACACAGTTTTACATCATGTTTGATGAATAATTGCGCCAAATTGCGTATAACAAACACGTCGGGTCTCTTTACTGTTTACACCTTTTAATCATTAGGATGTAATACAGTAATTTTATTTCATTGAATGAACGCGCCTTTTATATGTTTTTAATTTGGCGCGAAATAATGTCTCGACCTAGCTATTTTTTACTCTTTTTTGCCGCCACAATATAACTAAACCCTGTATTATGTGATACGGACGAGAGGATTTGTGATGAGGCGGTAACCCATTAAAAAGAATTGCTAATATTACCCTGCTTAAACTCCACGCGTCGCTTGCCGTGTCTGTTGATTAAGTAAATATTACATATTTCCAAAATTTCAGCCGGCAAATATGGCAGATCGTTTTATTAAATTTCACTTATGATGTCACTTTCTGCACAGCCTACTTGTGTGCGGTTTAATAAATTGAACACTTGATTGAAAAATCATACAGTGTTTATTTATAAAAGATGCGCTCTTGTATAGGTAATAACCTGCTATACGGATGGTTATGAATTCTAATAGTGGAACATTATTCCATGAATAAGAATTCCTTTGGGCGCGAGTCACGAGTCGTTACTTATTGCATGTGTGGGGATTGTTGTGTCTCACTGTTGTTTAGCGATGAAAGCAATGGGGCAATCATTAAGTTACTTTATCAGCAAATGATGGCAATATAATTCTATCAAATGCAACAATGCTCTTATAGCAATGATCAAGTACTTGTCTTACTGCAACATTACTGCAAACATTATCTTACATGTATTTGCATTCATCGCCATATCAACAATGTTAACAGTTATGACAGAGTTAACAATTTAACAATTATTACAGCGAGGCTATCTACTGAAGATAGCAATATAACAGTATAGCAAATACTGTGGCATTATATTAGGCCTAATAAAAAATATATATAGACGCTATATCTACCATCGTTATAGTGTAATATATTAATTTCTATAGAAATGCTATCAACTGGATATAGCGCTACTTGCATAGCATTTATAAGGCATATAGTGATGTTATTTACCAAATAGAGGAATAGAAGAATTACTGTCATACTTCTATCCACTGATATTCTATCAACCGAAGTTTATAGTAATATGACGCAGTCAAATTATGTTTTAATATTCCTAAAAATGTGTTACCAAAAGTCTACTCAGTTAACTTATAGCAATCCTCCTACCAAAACAGCGATTAAAACAATAATAGGAATCTACCAAACCATACTCGATAGCAGCACAGGGACGCTTTAATTAGTATTATTTCAACCCGTGTCTTACTCTGCCCATCAGGCGTTGGATGTCATTAAATGTTAGATATCACGAATGAATTTTAGTTATCTTATCATAGTTATCATGGCAGTGGCATGGTCCCGTTTTGTTCGCCTTCGTATGATTGTTTTGAAAGGTTATTCACTTTCATTTTCAAAATGTATCAATATTTGCTATGCAATTTCAATTTTCTATCACAAATGTCACCATTGCTTTATCATGGTCAATAAAGCAAAGCGCGTGTGGTACATTATTAGATGTTAATGGGTCTTATGTGGCCTCATTTCGCAAACTGGGTAAAGCTAAATAGCTCCATGGGAATAAAGAAAGTACTAAGAGCACAGCTTATTAGATAGTAAATATAAAAATGAAAAGAATCGAATCGGTTGTCACAAAAGCCTCACAAGTCTTCTTCCTCTCATCATTAAGAATTCTTTTACAACATCTTCACCCGTATTCACCAACAAAATAAAGACCTTGTTATGCCAACCATTGTCATATGTCGTAAACTCATCCTTTTTTATATCTTCTGATCTTACAGCATCTGTTTAAGCCATTTTTCTCAGTGATATACTAACGTTTGATAAGGTTTTATAAATTCCCAAGTCTTCCATTTTTTTAAACAAATATTAAAGAATGAATTATTCAAAATTTGGTTTTTTTAAACATCTTAAAAAATATTTTGTGATCAATATTTGCTTTTGTCGTTGTAGGGCGGTAATGCTCATTAAAGCCTGCTTGGCATGATTACTCAATCAAAAATTGTCAGTGAACAGTCAAATAATGTTTAATTAATTTTAACAATCTGTTACCAAAAAGTCAACTCAATCGACTTGCTCATTTCGCAAATTGGATGAAGCTAAATAGCTCAATGGAAATAAAGAAAATACTGAGAGCATAACTGAATAGATAGTAAATCGACTTTATTGCGGTTGTCATACACTCTTAGAAGGTCAGGATCAAATACATGAGTAGATTTCCGGCTCACTTTGTTTTGATCCTTTAAGGATCATTTTCGGATCGTTTTGATCCGTTTTCGGATCGTTTTGATCCGTTTCCAGATAGATATCAACAAACGGATCAAATTCACCTTGATCAACTTTGATCTGATTTCCGGATCAATTCGATGAAAAAGTTCATTGGTCAATAGGTGACTGACGTCACTCTTTCGCAAACCGATAGACGACAAGCAGACGATCTTTTGAATTCGGTCGCCATTGAAACAAGGGTGAAATACCGCGGTAAGTTATCCAGTCTAATCTGTAAAATGTTACATGATTTTGTCGGTAAAGTAGTTTTATTTTTATGTTTGAACATGCTCTATTCTTGTGAACAAATTTCTTGTACCTGACCAGTGCCATCAGTACGATTTTCGGTCAAAATGCTCCTCACAAAATGTCACGATCACTGCGATGTACTAGGCCTACACGATGTAGTAAGCTTACTGCACTCGATATATAGTCTGCAGTGGGTCTCTTAGAAGGTCAGGATCAAATATGAGACGAAAAGGATCAATTTTGATCCAGAAGCGGTATCACATATGAGCTTACCCTTTCCGGATCAAAGTGATCCGACAAGCAGGATCATTATTTTGATCCGTTTCAGTATCATTTGACAGAAATATTTGATCCCATTTCGGATCAAACTTTTTGATCCTGCTTGCCGGATCACTTTGATCCGGAAAGGGTAAGCTCATATGTGATACCGCTTCTGGATCAAAATTGATCCTTTTCGTCTCATATATGATCCTGACCTTCTAAGAGTGTAGAGGCATGCTCATATAAGTCTCCTTCCTCTAGGGTGACATACTATGTTCGTTTACCAGGAAGGTATCTTCACCAAATCACCGATATTGTTGTGTCCATCCACCATTGCCATATGTCGTAAACTCCTTTGTGACCTCGCAGTATCTTTTTCAAGTCAGTTTTTTAGTGTACAGTGATGAACACCTAGGCCTACTAACAATAGCATCTGTAATGCTTATCAAAACCTGTTTGGCAAATGGCTTAAGATCCAATGCCTTGTATTCCAGGACTCCTCAATAAAAAGTTCGATTTTTCAATCGCTTATATACCGTATGTCATGTAGGGTAATGCTATCGTTGATAAGCGTACCTTAAATTTTGAAAGATGCTCATTATACGGGTCACTAGTTTTAATTATTATGTGATGTTAATACCGAAAACAAAAAAAGACAATTAAAGAGACTGTTACCAAGTAGCTTTAAATCGCCTATTTATATCCCGGATGCGAATTTATTAACCGTAAACAACATTTTCCCAAACACTGTATACATGTTTACAAAGTCTACTCATGTATACTATACGCTTTATTCCGTCAAGGTATCAAATGTTCTTTACGGTAAATAATATCGCATCCCTGATATTTGTATTGTCATGCAGGGTAATGCTGTCGTTGGAAAACGTACCTTAAATTGTGAAACCCGCTCAACATACGGGTCACTATAAACTATTTAACAACCAAGCTTTATAATATGAGATGTTAATACCTACAAAAAATTAAAGATATTGATTCCTAGTAGTTTTCTTGAGGTCCATATTGTCATGTAGGAAAATGCTGTCGTTGGAAAACGCACCTTATATTTTGAAACCTGCTTATCACGCGGGTCACTATACACTATTTCACAACCAAGCTTTATAATATGAGATGTCAATACATACAGAAAATTAAAGATACCGATTCCTGGTAGTTTTCATGAGGTCCATAATATTGTCATGTAGAGTAAAGGTGCGTTCATACTCACGTCATTGTGCATCGGCCGACGTCGACGGACATCGGTGCGCGAGTTGAAGCATTGTCAACTTTTGTCCGTCGACGTTGACCGATACGCAACGACGCGAGTATGAATGCACCTTAATGCTGTCGTTGGAAAACGCACCTTATATTTTTTAATCTGCTTATCATACGGGTCACTATACACTATTTTACAACCAAGGCTTTTAATGCGAGATGTTAAAACCTACAAACAATTAAAGATATTGATTCCTAGTAGTTTTCTTGAGGTCCTTATTGTCATGTAGGGTAATGCTGTCGTTGGAAAACGCACCTTATATTTTGAAACATGCTCATCATACGGGTCACTGTACACTATTTCACAACCAAGCTTTATAATATGAGATGTTAATACCTACAAACACGTAAAGATATTGATTCCTAGTAGTTTTTCTTGAGGTCCTCATTGTCATGTAGGGTAATGCTGTCGTTGGAAAACGCACCTTATATTTTGAAATATGCTCGTCATACGGGTCACTATACACCATTTCACAACCAAGCTTTATAATATGAGATGTTAAAACCTACAAACAATTAAAGATATTGATTCCTAGTAGTTTTCTTGAGGTCCATATTGTCATGTAGGAAAATGCTGTCGTTGGAAAACGCACCTTATATTTTGAAATCTGCTTATCATACGGGTCACTATACACTATTTTACAACCAAGGCTTTTAATGCGAGATGTTAACACCTACACAAATTAAAGATATTGATTCCTAGTAGTTTTTTGAGGTCCATATTGTCATGTAGGGTAATGCTGTCGTTGGAAAACGCACCTTATATTTTGAAACCTGCTTATCATGCGGGTCACTATACATTTTTTCAAATCACAGGTTTAAAATATGAGATGTTTTAACATATCATAAAATACCTACAGACAATTAAAGATACCGATTCCTGGTAGTTTTCTTGAGGTCCGTATTGTCATGTAGAGTAATGCTGTCGTTGGAAAACGCACCTTATATTTTGAAACCCGCTCATCATACGGGTCACTATAAACTATTTCACAACCAAGCTTTATAATATGAGATGTTAATACCTACAAACAATTAGAGATATTTATTTTTGAGATTATCGTTTCTCACAACAGTAAATAAGCTTACCTCTGGGATAGCTTTCTGGCAGCAATTCGCTTGCCTTTCGTCAGCCCCGATAACACGTGGGGGCGCTGTTGGCGGTTAGGCTATTGAGTCTCATCATCATCGCCGTCAGATTAGAGATATTGATTCCTAGTAGTTTTCTTGAGGTCCATATTGTCATGTAGGGTAATGCTGTCGTTGGAAAATGCACCTTATATTTTGAAACCTGCTTATCATACGGGTCCATAATACACTATTTGAAATCACAGGTTTATATATGAGATGTTAATAACTACAGACAATTACAGAGACCGATTCCTAGTAGTTTTCTTGTGTTCCATATTGTCATGTAGGGTAATGCTTACCTTATATTTTGAAACCCGCTCATCATGCGGGTCACTATTATCAACAATATGAGTTGTTAAGGGGTGTTTACCCTTTTTATATGAAGTTTATAAAGCACTGTAACTATAAATGTGATGTATGTTAAAGTGTTTAATTTTTGGAAAGGAAATGAGTCAGAAAAAACATTTTTGGTATCAAATTTCACTAAAAATTCCGTTCTTTTTAAAAATGACCAAAAATTAACTCTTTTTATGCAAAAAAAATCGGAAAACGTAACAAAATCAGTGATTGGTAAAAAATGCTGAAATGGCACCAAAATCATCTAAAGACACTGGCATTTTTGATGTAAAAATGATAATTTGTTGACACTTTTTGGTCAACAATTTTTTGATTTTGTTACATTGTCCGAAAAATGTTGATCCCAAAAAATTATTTTTTGGTAATTTCTTTTTTAAATCTGCAATTTTAGTACAATTCGATACCAAAAATGGTTTCTCTGACTCATTTCATTTCCAATAATGTATACTTGTA
This sequence comes from Ophiura sarsii, assembly GCA_035610835.1. Lineage (NCBI taxonomy): Eukaryota > Metazoa > Echinodermata > Ophiuroidea > Amphilepidida > Ophiuridae > Ophiura > Ophiura sarsii. The sequence continues at coordinate 60,913,964 of CM069451.1, forward strand.
TATACATCACCATTTATAGTTCAAAAGTTACAGCACTTGATTAACTTCATATAAAAAGTGTTAACACTCCCTTAATAGCGAAAACAAAGAAGACAAGGCAGACTGATTCCTAGTAGTCTTCGTAGGTTAACATAAAGATCATATAGCATGTTGTCGCTATTTGTTTAATGAAATGACAACTACCATTGACAAAGATAGAGAGATGCTCTATTGACTTCATTCTTTTGAGCACAAAGATAGTGATGATTTTGGCACATTCAGATTAAGACTTCCTCACATTCTCAATAGCAAGATGGAATCGGGAGGCTATAGAGATCAGAAAGAGAGGGACCTCTACGATGAACCAAGACGAGGGGTTATACAACCTCACACACGTTTTCGATGATCTGTTATCATCTGGCAAAAAATCACAGATGATAAATAAACTGGCAACTCTAATACTGCAAAAGGTTTCGTGAGTCGTCAAGATTATCACTACCAAAAGTGTTGACAAAGGACAAAGACGTATCCGAAACGTACACGTGAGTACCTTTACTCTGGATCAGTATGAACCTTCCATATCAGATGATATCTATAATGCTTATCAAAACCTATTCAGCAACTGGTTTAAGAAAGTTCAGACCCAATGCCTTGTATTCCATGACTATCTAAACTCCTCAAAAAGTTTGGATTTGAGTTTTTTGGGAGTTTCAATCGCCTATATATATTATATACCGTTTTCCGTATTGTCATGTAGAGTAATGCTGTCGTTGGAAAGCGTACCTTGTACTATGAAACCTGTTCATCATACGGGTCACTATTTTCCAATAATATAATATTTTAATATCGAAAACAAAGAAGACAATTAAAGAGTCTGCTTCCTAGTAGCTTTTGTGTCAACATTAAGAGTCATGCAGGGTGATGCTGTTGCTATTTGTTCAATGTACAACTGATATTGTCTAAAACAGAGAGATTGACTGGGTTGTTCGTTTGAGCACAGAGATGATGATTTTGGCACATCCTGATTGAGACTTTTCCAAATTCTCAAGCAAGTGGCTGAGCACTGGAACTAGTGATAACATGTAATGTGGTATCATCAGATTATATTCATGCCTACTGTCTATCAACACTAACATCTATATAATGCTTATTAGATCCTGTTCAGCAACTGGATTAAGAAAGTTCAGATATAATGCCTTATAACATAGGTCTAAGCTCCTCAAAACAAGTTTGGAATATTTGTTTTCAAACGCCTTTATTCTGTATTCCATATTGTCATGTAGGGTAATGCCGTCGTTGGCAAGCGTACTTTATATTTTGAAACCCGCCCGTCACAGTGGGTTCCTATTTTCAACAATATGAGTTGTCAATACCGAAAACAAAGAAGACAAAAAAGACTGATTCATAGTAGTTTTCGTGTGTTACATTTGACAAGTACCATTGACACAAAGATAGTGACGATTTTGGCACATTCGAATTGAAACTTCCTCACATTCTCAAACAATTTACTGAGCGCTGGAACTAGCGATTGCCACAAATGTGGTATCATTAAAAAGGCGAACAAACCAGCTTGCTATTAATATGCAACACAATATGAATATTTCATATCACGAAATATACGAAATATAAGCGACTAAACCAAACTATTTGAGGGGTTTATATCACGAAAAATACGGGCGGAAATATGCAAATGAAAAACGTGTCGAAACTCTTTGACAAGTTTATGAACAGAAAGTTTGGTCGTTTTCTTCCATGTATCAAGTCTGTTGCCTTACCATCAGAAATTCTCGATGATATACCCACCTGCACTGCTTGGATACAGTGTTTTAGTATTGATAGGATGGGCACATTTGAGATTCCGTTGAAAAGTTACGCTTTGGAGCATGTTTAGAATTAAGGTTAGGGTTAAGGTTAGGGTTAATGTTCAGGAAGCATAACATACCATGTTAACTGTAAATAATGTTACATCTTTGATACATTCAATATGCTGATCTAATTCAAAGTGATGATTGAATTTATAGTTATTGTAATCCGTGCGGAAATTGGGTTTCGTATGATTTCCCCCCTTGTTTATTTTGGGGCCTTCTTTTGTCACTTGACACCGACTTGAGTGATGATGGCACAGAAAGTGTGCGATCTCTTGTCTAACGGGCTAACAGAACGCAATGGTGACAGCACTATACTCTGGGGAGATGCGTAGAGTTTTATATAACAGCGGGGTTTTTTTCTTCGTGTGTAGCCACAAAAGCCGGAGGAAAAGAGCCATCCGATACCTCGAGCCTCTGCTAATCACCTCATTTTAGAATATGTTTAGTTTAAGACATGCAGCGTTAAGAATGAAGCGACCATGTGATGCCAAGGGAACCACCCAAGGGAACATTACGGGGATTGATGTTAGTTTTAACAAGGGAATCTGCCTGCGTTCCTCATGTGTGTGTTTTACGCGCTTCAGAATGTATCAAGTCAGTGCGACTGAAGCAACTTCGGGGCGCTGCTAGTAGTACGCTGCTGCTAGCAGTTGATCAAGTCCCCGATGGTTTTTTGGCTCCGGGGAAACAAAATCCTAAACATCACGTCATCAAATCACGACGTAGATGGATGGGAAGCCAGCTAGAGTAACCTGGGGAAAAGCCCGACGGCAAAACAAAATCCGATGTATCGCCCGGCAAGAGCACTGATTCTTTGCTACTAATACTCCCTGTTCATTTCAAATCCACTTTGTGCTCAGGACTAATATCAATTAGGGCGCCGGGACAAAATGTCGTTCTCTTACAAATTGAATTGTTGTTCGCAAGCACTCCCCTGATACCATCCATTCTATCTTTAGTTTAAGACTCCTGATAACGCAGCGGTGATTCACCCGTGTTCATCTATTGTGCTCTTACAACGGATTTTCCCCCGCTAAATTTGATTAATATTTCATTGTACATGGGATTTTTGCACGGATAATTTCATTATACCTGTATTATTGAAGCCAAAGGATCGTAGCACCATACTGTACCAGTAACGGTAAACATCAAATCTAATAGTGAAGTGGTGGCTCTGAGATTTCTTGTCTGTGCAAAATTTTGAATAGAGTAAGTCATCTGACAAATGTATCTGTGTCTTAACTGGATCAATCTCACGTTGAGCACTGCCGCTTATTTCTCAACAATAAAAAGTCATCTCTTTCTTCAATGTTCTTTAAGAAAAAGAAAACCCAATTTGATTTTCCGCTATGTGCGTGACAGTAAACTATGAAAACCAGCAAATTACCAGGCTATAAGAGCTTCATAATTGGTTTCGTATATGTGACACAAAATACTTTAATTCACCATGATGTAGAACGTTGCTGTGTGTTCAGAGCGGTAAATAAGACAAAATATGCTGGATGAGCAGCATTGACTTTTGTCCTTTTGTTACCTACTCCCCCACCACCCAAACAAACAAAACAGTCAGGAAAATGATTTTCTGGATGGGCAGACGGTGAAGTGAATGTCGACATGAACACTTTTCAGTTTCTTCCCCCTAATGCTTTTGACCTTTATGAAGCGCAAGGATCTGCCCATTTAAATCACTTTTCATTATTTTTATTATTCGATTTTTATTTTTAAAATTTTAATTTAAACTTAAATGTAATGCAAACTTAGGTACAAATTACGATATTTTTGATATTTTGATGGTAATAAGCCTATGTACGTTATCTGTATCAAAGACTCATATTATGGATACCGTGAGGCTTTTCTCATTATCCTCCCAATTATTGGATTGAAACTCGTATCTGCTTAGCAGACGATACTCCCATAATGCAACGAGGTGCACCGCATAGAGTTATCCTACCCTCAAACGATTATCCATGTAAAAGATATAACCGTGACCTCCATTTGTGGAGTTTCAAGTCCCCGGTTAGGTACAATGCTAATATGATTTTTTCCTGATAAAATACCATATAGGCCTAGATATGTATATTCGCGGCAAAAGTAAACGTTCATCACAAACTTCAAGAGAATGGTTATACAATTTCAATCGCTTTACTAATTTCGAAATTAAATAGGAAATTCTTAAACAAGAAATTGCAGCATGATCTATTTCCAGTAGAAAATGAACTACATTTTGTTTTGTTTTGTTTTCATATGAAAAAACACACTTTTTCGGTTGTAAAATTTATGTATTTTAACTCCTGCGAAGCCGACGAGTTTCACAACATACGTAAACAGGTAAAATAAAACGCCTTTTGGTCATTGAATCCTAAAGTTGACCTAGGATAATAACACCTTTCATTCCTGAAATTAGGATTAAACTTGAAATCATAAGTTTAGTTACTCAATATAATGTTATTATACAAAATGAATGCATTTATGGTTGGTAAAACACGGGGTAAAACACGGACTAACGATTCTTCAAGGTAGTTGCACTTGCGTATTTATATTCTAAGTCCTCCAATAGATATAGCAGGAATTACCTCAAATCACAGGTCATTGATTCCTCGAATTATCCTTTAGAGGATAGACAGTGTAATTTGTAATACAAATTATGGTGATTACTTGTTAATGTAATTTAAAATCAATGACCATTTACTGCATAAACTGACCGGCCGAACGAGGCCATGTTACCGCGCATATTCTCAGAGATTTGATTTCTTTCTTATTTTACGCACTAAGTGCTTTCGTATTTAGCTACTTTGTGTCGTATTGCTATCGTGTTTAGCTATAGTTTAATCAGTTCCAAACTGGCGAGAAATCTTCGGTTTTTATCTCTCCGCGTGCAAAAGTTGGTGCCTTTCATGTCCGTTTCCTTTTGTATTCATTTGCTGCTGTAACGAGGCTTCGCCAATTTGGAACTGATCAAACTATAACTACTTTGTGTCGAAATTGACGCATGAGTTTTTGATCTTTCCTTTTCAAGGTCTCATCCGTACACACGTTCAAAGTTATCATTGATTTTACGACAAAGATGTCAATGTATGAACTTGTACGAAGCGTAATTATCACTTTCTTATTTAGTTTAAGTTAACGGATAACATAATACGAGACAAACAAAAGAACACTACCATTCGTAATAAAACCAAAGTAAAAGACATCATTAAAAAATCAAGGAAATGAAATGGAGATGGGCAGGACATATCGCGAGACAAAACGATAATCGGTGGCCAATGAACAACCGAGTGGCAACCTCGTACAGGCAAAAGGAGAAGAGGCAGGCAGAAACAAAGATGGAGAGACAAGCTAACTGAATACAGAGGAACGACATGGACAAGAGAAGCACAAGACAGACACAGATGGAAGATGCTTCAGCCTACAGAGGCTGAAAAAGCCTAGGTAAAACGGATAATATTGTATACGAAATAAAATAAAATAAAAACATCTGCTCGAACTTCCCTTTAAAATGTCATATCATATATAATTCTAATCAATCCTATTATTAGACTACCTATCTGGGTTTTAAAAACTAAAATCCGATCCGAGGCTCAAATTAAGGTCAAAGGCCACGAAAGGATAGCGTCTTAAAACATTTTTAATCTTTAAATGAGATTGAAATAATATGTTTTACGACGTTCAATAATCGATAAATCAGATTATGAAACTCATTTCAGGTGTTTTTCATCATCTATATGTGCTATATAAAGATAAGCAAATAAAACAATACAGCTTATCCGCCATTCACATATTTTATTGCAGTAGGCGAATTACAAGATCTAGTAAATATGATAAGATTTGATACGAAGTTGTATCAGCCTGTGATAGGCCATAGTGTGCTATCTACAGTAGATAGCACTTGTTCGTGACACGTATTGAGTTCGCTGATACAATCTTATTCGGGTGGCTATTTCATTTATTAGTGCGATAAATGTTCTAAATTGTTTCTCTGTATTTGTTTGTTTGTTTTACGAGGTTTGCCATCTGCAGATATCTTTACTTCATAAATAACCCAAAATCATTACAAACTCATACGACTACAATCGTATGTTTTGAAAGGCTTATCAAAAACTATTTCTTAACATAACATGTTTGAGCACGCATAATATAGCCTCTCCAAAAGTTGCCTCTAAAATCTTTTGTTTCGTATGGATTCGTGCTGGGTTAATTCGATATACAAAATCCATCCATTAGTGGATTTGACGAGACATAACTAGATTGCTCCGCTTATAAAACGGTCACAAATGTATATATTATTGCCCGGGATTTCAGCCGATTTTCTGCCTTTCAGCATTTTCAAGTGGTGCCCGTTCGAATTTACAGTAAACCTCTGATTTAATATTGATTTGCGTATCAGCCACCTTTTTGTCTTGTCGTGGCATTTACAACCGGTCAATATTGAAAGGAAACCTTCAGATATTATAGCGTACTTTGGCAAAGATGAATTTTCCGCTCTTCAGACTTTTCGAGAGTCCAATGGCGATTCGTTGATGGTATGAATGTTTAACGCTTTCCACGCGGCAGGCGTCTGCAGACGACATTCCAAAATGTCACAAATTGTTTCAAAAATTTCAAAATTATTGAATTTTATTATCATATTTGGAATCACCATGAGAAATGCATTGAAATAAGTACAAACATGCCTAGTATTGGTTCAGTAATCCTTGAGATAGACCTTGAAAATTGGGAAAGGTTTCTGACAAATCTGTTTTGTATATGGTAAAACTAATAGCCGCGTGGAAAGTGTTAATGCTGTTTCAAACAACGTTTATTACACGTAATATTATTGGTATTTGAGTGACATAAGTGGGTGTCCTTGTCTTAGAAACCTTGTCTTTTGTTACAGTGATGGACAATGGTCATGGTTAATTGTCACAGATGAGAAAGTCAGAACAATTCGATACACTTATTTATTAAAGTTAGTCCATTAATGATCTATTTACTGCCAAAAAGATTGATTAATCGTTGTGTCTGATGTCAGCATTGATTGGATCAGTATAATTAACAAGACAATTTTGCAGCGGTAAAAAAATTATAATAGACCATCATTAATGGGCACTATACAGCTATCAAATTGTCATTACGAAATCAGGCATGTCGTGTCCCAACAAAGCGGAACAGATAGGAGGTCAAACTAGTTACAAGACCCAATTTGCATATAGCTAAAAACTAATAACACAGTGTTACTAACACTTAACATGCTTAATGTAAGACTTGTTATTTTAGTTCGTTATGATTATTATTATTATATCAACCAATCAGTAATCCATAATCTGATCCCTTTCCACCACCCATCTGTGTATATTAGTGGCAACACCTAACCCAATTGCATACAATTAGCGATAAGCATGCCGTACGTACGCAAAGGTTTATTGTCATGTTATGATATGTGCTACGCGAATTAAAATCACTTTATTCCCTCCTAAGGGCTAACGCTTTAATTAACACCTCATTAATTCAAACTGTATAATATGAATGTATTTACAGTTATGATTTGGGCCCCAAAAATAACATGTATATCAAAACAATTCAGGTTTAAATAGGTTGAGATCAGGTATGGCATGGAGATCGCCGCCTCTAGGGTGTGATAAAGTTTGAAAATGAAAATGAAAATGAAAATGAAAATGAAAATGAAAATGAAAATGAAAATGAAAATGAAAATGAAAATGAAAATGAAAATGAACCAAGACCAAGACCGAGACCAATACCGAGACCAATACCGAGACCGAGACCGAGACCGAGACCGAGACCGAGACCGAGACCGAGACCGAGACCGAGACCGAGACAAAGACAAAGACAAAGACAAAGACAAAGACAAAGACAAAGACAAAGACAAAGACAAAGACAAAGACAAAGACAAAGACAAAGACAAAGACAAAGACAAAGAAACCAAACTGAAAAGAAACACCGATCCAACAACAATAACAGCAGCAACAACAACAACAACAACAACAACAACAACAACAACAACAACAAAACAGCAGAACTTTCAATTTACAAACAAAGATCTGTTTACTTCCATAGATAGCATGTGTGGCTCTGACTATTATGACAACAGCCCACCACAATAAAATGAACACAATGTTCAACATTAAAAGGCAAGCTCAAACTGAGTAAGTTATATGTCTGTTTGTTCTAATAATTATTAAAATATGAAACAAATATCAGTCGTCACCATATAGTAACTAGCCAAACATCATAATGCTGCATGTAATGAAAATGATAAGCTCATGAATATTTTAATAAGTCTTATACAAAACACTAACTGCATTACGTGTATTCATATTTTGGGTCTGGATTTAAGTTATAAAGCTTTACTATACTTACTAATAGTTTCACTACTACATCACATGCGCGGCGCCCTACTTAAATCAAATCAATATATTTCTCTCGCCCCGAAATCACATCTCACTTTTAGAATTTGAAAATGAGAAACCTTGAGGCATCCGATGGTTACATTACTTTAGATGATGATGATGCCGCTCTCGGAGCTCAGAGATACAGACGGTTTATTACCTAGGCTTAATATGAATTCATAACCCAGAACATCAGAAAAGCAAATTGAAAATTCAAGGGATAAGTATGTAGCGGGTTATTATGTGCGCCCTGTATCTGCCACATAAGCCATACATGCAAGGCACTCGATTTGTTAAACGGGACCCATGTGGGTCGTTAAATATCTTAGAAAATGCTTTCGCGTGCCTCGATTTATCCCTTAGTATGCTGAAAGGTTTTCCTAGGATTGGTCCTTGTACTGTTTGTGGACCTGAATAGCAATGTGATGGCTATCGCGAATGACGGATACTTAGAGATTTCATTAAAGAAATATGCCTGTCTCGATAAACATGATAAGAGAAGGATTATAACGTTTGCTAAGGCAAAAAAAGAAAACATTGGGTTTTTTTTAACGTGAGACGGGCTCTGTTTGTGAGATACACTACAATATCATAATAGAAACAATTCACATTTTGTTGAACGATATATTTACTTCTATTGAAGCTGATATGGTACTTCACAATATGAAATTCAAATTTGAAGAAGAAACAAGTTACGGTACGTGCTGAAATGAGAATTTTAAAAGCTACGCGCTCGGTCTTCTGAGACAAACTTGTTTGTTTTTTTGCCTTATATCACAATGAGTGTAGGTTTACCATCCATAAACGCACAATGAGTGTAGGTTTATCATGCATAAACGTTATGCCTTATATCACAATGAGTGTAGGTTTACCATGTATAAACGCACAATGAGTGTAGGTTTATCATTCATAAACGCACAATGAGTGTAGGTTTACCATCCATAAACGCACAATGAGTGTAAGTTTTCAATGAATATTATAGAGTTGTAATACCCAACTGTGATGGGAAAGGTTGTCGTTCATGTCAAATCCTTAAACGCTTCAAAATGGTGTGGACAGAACAAGAAAGAGGTTTCACGTTGATTCTAAAGAACTATTTTGAGGATGTTGAAACAAAGATACCTTTTAGATATTTTAATATTCATTTCGTCTCCAAATTCTAGGTGCAATCAAATTACACGAAAAAATGGATATTTTCTTTCAGATGATCCATTGCAGCAGGTTTTGTCCTTGAAATGTAAACATGTTATGGCATTTATCTTATTTTTTCAATCATAACTTGACGATGTCATGATAGCAAACTCAAAGTGTGTTTAACTGTTCTGGACGTGTATACACTACTGATTGCAGTTTGTGGATGGGAGTTCGTGATTATGTTTGTACTTGGAACTACTTTATTACCTGCGAATGGATATGATACACGGAAAGGCTATGGAACAACTCTCTCCCTTCGCCTAAAGGTTATCCATGTATCGAATTAGCTTCCATCTTGTCAAGAATAAAAACTGTGTTTCAGATTTCAGAAAGAAGACGCACGTTTCATGATAGGTGGGTCAATTAAGTAACATGGTTCATGCAAGGCAATGAATTGGACGCCATGTATACCGATTCCATTGAATATAGAGTACGCTTCCCCTGAATAACTCTATACTTCAGCTGCACAGGCAAGTTATAAGATCTTTTGACACGTTATCGTAGCTGAGTGGATGGAGGAATGAAAAATGGTCCGTGCGCTACGCGGCTCGCGCATTCTCATGATAAATGTTTTATTTGCCACATTGGGTGGTTTTTTTACCCTATTGCTTCCAAATCTAAGGCTTCGTCTCTATTCCTTTATAACTTGCATTGCAACCTTTTTTTAGGTGTTTGTGTCCCTAAAATCTTACGTTTGGCCTCGTGATATATCACGCTCTTACTCGTATTCTGCAGAATTAATTGTCAAATTAAATCAGGTAACATTGGATATTCAAAAGTTAGAACCCAGAAATCATAATCATAAATCACCCCGACATTCTCAATATAAACCTTATTATCATTTCAGCATTATGATAATTACTAAAACAAGATCTTTTCAAATATTTTGCGTCACAGCGCTGGCTTCCTTCAACGTAAACGCACTATGTGTGAGTTTACATGTAACCCAAGAGCTGATATATGGATACAGAACAGAGCTACATCTTGATGAAATAAAGAGAATGTTTTTTAATTTTCAATTCCGGGTGAAATATATCTCGAAGTTTTCGGAATCTATATCAGCACGTTAAATAGCCGTGCAGCATAGCGTAACGGGAACTTCTGGCGCCTTGTTACAGCGCACGGTCCCTAAAGAGAGCTTAACTTCTGACGAGCTAAATGAGCCGAGACCGTGTAAAAATGAGATTTTCTCTCAAATTAATTCTCGATGACATTCTGCCGTGCTGTATATTAAAGGTCCTATTCAGAGATGATGCTACTGTGCCGCGTCTGCTGTGACTTCGCGGGGGGCGGCGAGAGGATAGACTTTTACCGTTCGCATCTGTTATTACTGACTACTTATTTTGAGAGAAGATCAATTAAACTGTAAATATTTGACATTCACAATTTGATTAAGAAGATAATGCGGTTTTTATTTTAACCAAGGAATCGGCATTTGAACATTTAAGCGTTTAAAATATCCATAATTAGCATCTTTTTAGAGAGATTATTAAGATGGCGTTCTCTAACATATCGCATGCAAATGGTTAACACTGTTGTCAGACGTTTGTGTTGAGATCATGTGTATTTTGTCGAGGTTTTATTTGGATAGTGTCTTTCTTATAATGACGTAGACACATTTCAAATTGCATTATTGAACAGCATAAATAGAAAAACACATCCGCATAATCATTGCTATCTAGGATGTGAACGCTTGCAATGTACTTTTATATCTATACCGTAGATAGTAGAATCAGTGTATATCTGATAGCAGAATGTGTACTGTCTACGGTAGATAGCAAATGAGGTAAACGTCAAGACGATTAGTTACAAATGCATACTTGCTATACGGGAGATAGCATAATTCAGGTGCTTTCAGCAGTATAATTATATGACACAGTAGAATGCATAATGTGTTATAGGGAAATGAAAGAATGCATGCTATATCTTTGGTACATATAGCAAACGTGTGTATGCCCTAACGGGATAGAGCAAAAAATTCGACAAATGTGTGATGCTTTCTACTGAAGATAGCAGAATGTGTGCATGCTATTTATAAAGGAAGATAGCAAAATGCGTGATGCTATTGATGCGATATCTACGGTAAATAACAGAATGTGTGTGTGCTATGCAATCTACGATAGAAATATTTGTGCGTTTAGATAGCAGAATGTGTGTATGCTATACATAAGATAGCATAATATGTGTGCATTGTATCAACCTCTCCATATGAATGATTAAATGGCAGATAGCAGAAGGTATTACATGCTCAATGAATCGTAAAAAAAGTGTTTTAACTTTAATTTCCCCCAAATTAATATGTTATTTTGAAAGACTCATGTACGGACGATATTTTGGTTGACGATCCGTCCGCCTTTAGCATTTTAAAAATAATATTTATTTTCCTTTTTCCGTCGCCTTCTGAAAATTGAGCAATTATTAATTACAAATAGCGTTGAACTAAAATTATACGCTAATAGTATACTAATTTTGGGTTTTTTGTTCAAAAATAGATTTCCATTACAAAATGGCTAAATATCAATAACGTATCAGGCATAATAGGACACTAAGGAAATATAGCCTTAAGCCAATAGAATTGCAACAATTTTGTTTTTCTCTCTGTCGGATGTAGGTCGATGTTAGCATCATCGTAATAATAGTTTTTGTTCTGTTTCGTGTTTTCAAAATAAAACATTTGTCCAATTTTCCAATTTGTGAGGTGTTTTCTTATGGTGACCCACTTTGTGACTTGACACTGATGAATTCGACAACCTTGCAACAAATAGCTATAATGGTTCATTTTTGTAGGCTACTACCGAATTGCGTCGTGTATCGGTGTGTGTTAAGTGGGTCATCTTAAGAAAATACCTGAATTAGATGAAACATTCTATTACAAACGGAACTACCTAAATTTTAAAAAAAACCTATTTTCATATTTAACGGTTTCGAGTTTTAAATACATACATGTAGGTACATTTGAATTAATATATTAATTAAACTCAAGTGTTAAAATGAATCTTTTTTTTTAAATCTTTTTTTAAAATCAAATGAGATACATGAATAAATGAATGAACACAGACATTAATAAATTTGATCCGATTAACTAATAATATAGTACGGTTAACTAATATTTGTTCTTTCAACATGTTTAAATGAACATAATATAAGTGTTTTGCCATTGTTTTAAAAACAAATCTAAACAAAATTGATATCTCTGAAATTCGTTGGTAATCCTTTACGGGAAGGCGTTCCATCTAATCAAAAGAAAGAAACTAGCTATAGACTATAATACACTCACGGGCCGGCTGTCATACCTTTTGAAGACAAAATTAAAATCGAGAAAAGAAGATATTTTTTTCCGGAAATTAATAAGATATTGTACTCATGTGTTCCACATTTATGAAGTGTTTTCGAATGACAGTAAAAGACTTGTTTTAATCAAAGATTTTCTGTACTAGAAAATCTTTGTTTTAATACAGAAATCGTTAAAGTGCTCAACTGGCGTGTCTGCATTCAATTTAGCACCGACACGGCCTGGTTATCCTTAAACTGTGTACCGACAAACGGTTTCTTTGAACGTGGCTTCTTAAAAGCAGCCCGCCCGTAGTGCTGACCTGAATTGCTTCAAATATTATGTTTCTAGACCAATGACGCACTGATGAAGGATTGTATGTTATGCTCTACTGCGGATCGTAATTGTCTATTCATAAGTTCCTAGTAACAGTATTAAAATCTTTCGGAACATATTTCTGCAAAAAGGCATTCCATCACAAAATCTTGATTGGTTATTCTAATTGATCCGCCCCAGCCAACACGTATGCATGTGCCCCATGTGGGCCCTGTATGGGCCACTTTGTGGGCCCCATTTGGGCGGCCCATAGGACCCTTAATATTTTGGCCACTTTGTCCTTAAGGGGCCATGCGAATTGGCCCTCATGGGTCCCATCTGGGCAGGCCCACATGGGACCCTTACTATTGGTAACTTTGTCCGAAAGGGGCCCTTGCGAGTTGGCCCCCATGGGTCCAATGGGGGGGGGGGGGGGGGGGGTTAACATGGGTTTAATTAGGGTCAAATCAGGGTTTTAAATGGGCTTGCCCTTATGGGCAGCCTATATTAGGTAATTGGTAATTGAATTATTTACATATCCGAATAAATGACTGGCAATTGCAAGAACAATTCAGTCATTTGGCTTTATATTATCATTCTCTACAAAATGGTTCATGTGTACAGTTTTGTGTGAAGTAATGTTCTTACTTGCCATTCAATTATGAAATAGCGCATGATGTGGATTGAATCATTTATCAAAATTTATAAATATGAAATCCATAGTGTTACAAAACCAATATAACCAGGGTCAGTGCGCATGCGTGGAATT
>CM069451.1:60927842-61082842 GCA_035610835.1 Ophiura sarsii
CTGCTGATAGCTACATCCATACATTACTATATACTGCTGATAGCAATATCCATATCCTGTTATCTACTGCTGATAGCTACATCCATACATTACTATCTACTGCTGATAGCAATATCCATATCCTGCTATCTACTGCTGATAGCTACATCCATACATTACTATCTACTGCTGATAGCAATATCCATATCCTGTTATCTACTGCTGATAGCTACATCCATACATTACTATCTACTGCTGATAGCAATATCCATATCCTGTTATCTACTGCTGATAGCTACATCCATACATTACTATCTACTGCTGATAGCAATATCCATATCCTGTTATCTACTGCTGATAGCTACATCCATACATTACTATCTACTGCTGATAGCAATATCCATATCCTGTTATCTACTGCTGATAGCTACATCCATACATTACTATCTACTGCTGATAGCAATATCCATATCCTGTTATCTACTGCTGATAGCTACATCCATACATTACTATCTACTGCTGATAGCAATATCCATATCCTGTTATCTACTGCTGATAGCTACATCCATACATTACTATCTACTGCTGATAGCAATATCCATATCCTGTTATCTACTGCTGATAGCTACATCCATACATTACTATCTACTGCTGATAGCAATATCCATATCCTGTTATCTACTGCTGATAGCTACATCCATACATTACTATCTACTGCTGATAGCAATATCCATATCCTGTTATCTACTGCTGATAGCTACATCCATACATTACTATCTACTGCTGATAGCAATATCCATATCCTGTTATCTACTGCTGATAGCTACATCCATACATTACTATCTACTGCTGATAGCAATATCCATATCCTGCTATCTACTGCTGATAGCTACATCCATACATTACTATCTACTGCTGATAGCAATATCCATATCCTGCTATCTACTGCTGATAGCTACATCCATACATTACTATCTACTGCTGATAGCAATATCCATATCCTGTTATCTACTGCTGATAGCTACATCCATACATTACTATCTACTGCTGATAGCAATATCCATATCCTGCTATCTACTGCTGATAGCTACATCCATACATTACTATCTACTGCTGATAGCAATATCCATATCCTGCTATCTACTGCTGATAGCTACATCCATACATTACTATCTACTGCTGATAGCAATATCCATATCCTGCTATCTACTGCTGATAGCTACATCCATACATTACTATCTACTGCTGATAGCAATATCCATATCCTGCTATCTACTGCTGATAGCTACATCCATACATTACTATCTACTGCTGATAGCAATATCCATATCCTGCTATCTACTGCTGATAGCTACATCCATACATTACTATCTACTGCTGATAGCAATATCCATATCCTGCTATCTACTGCTGATAGCTACATCCATACATTACTATCTACTGCTGATAGCAATATCCATATCCTGCTATCTACTGCTGATAGCTACATCCATACATTACTATCTACTGCTGATAGCAATATCCATATCCTGCTATCTACTGCTGATAGCTACATCCATACATTACTATCTACTGCTGATAGCAATATCCATATCCTGTTATCTACTGCTGATAGCTACATCCATACATTACTATCTACTGCTGATAGCAATATCCATATCCTGCTATCTACTGCTGATAGCTACATCCATACATTACTATCTACTGCTGATAGCAATATCCATATCCTGTTATCTACTGCTGATAGCTACATCCATACATTACTATCTACTGCTGATAGCAATATCCATATCCTGTTATCTACTGCTGATAGCTACATCCATACATTACTATCTACTGCTGATAGCAATATCCATATCCTGCTATCTACTGCTGATAGCTACATCCATACATTACTATCTACTGCTGATAGCAATATCCATATCCTGTTATCTACTGCTGATAGCTACATCCATACATTACTATCTACTGCTGATAGCAATATCCATATCCTGTTATCTACTGCTGATAGCTACATCCATACATTACTATCTACTGCTGATAGCAATATCCATATCCTGTTATCTACTGCTGATAGCTACATCCATACATTACTATCTACTGCTGATAGCAATATCCATATCCTGTTATCTACTGCTGATAGCTACATCCATACATTACTATCTACTGCTGATAGCAATATCCATATCCTGCTATCTACTGCTGATAGCTACATCCATACATTACTATCTACTGCTGATAGCAATATCCATATCCTGTTATCTACTGCTGATAGCTACATCCATACATTACTATCTACTGCTGATAGCAATATCCATATCCTGTTATCTACTGCTGATAGCTACATCCATACATTACTATCTACTGCTGATAGCAATATCCATATCCTGCTATCTACTGCTGATAGCTACATCCATACATTACTATCTACTGCTGATAGCAATATCCATATCCTGTTATCTACTGCTGATAGCTACATCCATACATTACTATCTACTGCTGATAGCAATATCCATATCCTGTTATCTACTGCTGATAGCTACATCCATACATTACTATCTACTGCTGATAGCAATATCCATATCCTGTTATCTACTGCTGATAGCTACATCCATACATTACTATCTACTGCTGATAGCAATATCCATATCCTGTTATCTACTGCTGATAGCTACATCCATACATTACTATCTACTGCTGATAGCAATATCCATATCCTGCTATCTACTGCTGATAGCTACATCCATACATTACTATCTACTGCTGATAGCAATATCCATATCCTGTTATCTACTGCTGATAGCTACATCCATACATTACTATCTACTGCTGATAGCAATATCCATATCCTGTTATCTACTGCTGATAGCTACATCCATACATTACTATCTACTGCTGATAGCAATATCCATATCCTGCTATCTACTGCTGATAGCTACATCCATACATTACTATCTACTGCTGATAGCAATATCCATATCCTGCTATCTACTGCTGATAGCTACATCCATACATTACTATCTACTGCTGATAGCAATATCCATATCCTGTTATCTACTGCTGATAGCTACATCCATACATTACTATCTACTGCTGATAGCAATATCCATATCCTGCTATCTACTGCTGATAGCTACATCCATACATTACTATCTACTGCTGATAGCAATATCCATATCCTGCTATCTACTGCTGATAGCTACATCCATACATTACTATCTACTGCTGATAGCAATATCCATATCCTGCTATCTACTGCTGATAGCTACATCCATACATTACTATCTACTGCTGATAGCAATATCCATATCCTGCTATCTACTGCTGATAGCTACATCCATACATTACTATCTACTGCTGATAGCAATATCCATATCCTGCTATCTACTGCTGATAGCTACATCCATACATTACTATCTACTGCTGATAGCAATATCCATATCCTGCTATCTACTGCTGATAGCTACATCCATACATTACTATCTACTGCTGATAGCAATATCCATATCCTGCTATCTACTGCTGATAGCTACATCCATACATTACTATATACTGCTGATAGCAATATCCATATCCTGCTATCTACTGCTGATAGCTACATCCATACATTACTATATACTGCTGATAGCAATATCCATATCCTGTTATCTACTGCTGATAGCTACATCCATACATTACTATCTACTGCTGATAGCAATATCCATATCCTGCTATCTACTGCTGATAGCTACATCCATACATTACTATCTACTGCTGATAGCAATATCCATATCCTGTTATCTACTGCTGATAGCTACATCCATACATTACTATCTACTGCTGATAGCAATATCCATATCCTGTTATCTACTGCTGATAGCTACATCCATACATTACTATCTACTGCTGATAGCAATATCCATATCCTGCTATCTACTGCTGATAGCTACATCCATACATTACTATCTACTGCTGATAGCAATATCCATATCCTGTTATCTACTGCTGATAGCTACATCCATACATTACTATCTACTGCTGATAGCAATATCCATATCCTGTTATCTACTGCTGATAGCTACATCCATACATTACTATCTACTGCTGATAGCAATATCCATATCCTGTTATCTACTGCTGATAGCTACATCCATACATTACTATATACTGCTGATAGCAATATCCATATCCTGTTATCTACTGCTGATAGCTACATCCATACATTACTATCTACTGCTGATAGCAATATCCATATCCTGTTATCTACTGCTGATAGCTACATCCATACATTACTATCTACTGCTGATAGCAATATCCATATCCTGTTATCTACTGCTGATAGCTACATCCATACATTACTATATACTGCTGATAGCAATATCCATATCCTGTTATCTACTGCTGATAGCTACATCCATACATTACTATCTACTGCTGATAGCAATATCCATATCCTGCTATCTACTGCTGATAGCTACATCCATACATTACTATCTACTGCTGATAGCAATATCCATATCCTGTTATCTACTGCTGATAGCTACATCCATACATTACTATCTACTGCTGATAGCAATATCCATATCCTGTTATCTACTGCTGATAGCTACATCCATACATTACTATCTACTGCTGATAGCAATATCCATATCCTGCTATCTACTGCTGATAGCTACATCCATACATTACTATCTACTGCTGATAGCAATATCCATATCCTGTTATCTACTGCTGATAGCTACATCCATACATTACTATCTACTGCTGATAGCAATATCCATATCCTGTTATCTACTGCTGATAGCTACATCCATACATTACTATCTACTGCTGATAGCAATATCCATATCCTGTTATCTACTGCTGATAGCTACATCCATACATTACTATCTACTGCTGATAGCAATATCCATATCCTGTTATCTACTGCTGATAGCTACATCCATACATTACTATCTACTGCTGATAGCAATATCCATATCCTGCTATCTACTGCTGATAGCTACATCCATACATTACTATCTACTGCTGATAGCAATATCCATATCCTGTTATCTACTGCTGATAGCTACATCCATACATTACTATCTACTGCTGATAGCAATATCCATATCCTGTTATCTACTGCTGATAGCTACATCCATACATTACTATCTACTGCTGATAGCAATATCCATATCCTGCTATCTACTGCTGAGAGCTACATCCATACATTACTATCTACTGCTGATAGCAATATCCATATCCTGCTATCTACTGCTGATAGCTACATCCATACATTACTATCTACTGCTGATAGCAATATCCATATCCTGTTATCTACTGCTGATAGCTACATCCATACATTACTATCTACTGCTGATAGCAATATCCATATCCTGCTATCTACTGCTGATAGCTACATCCATACATTACTATCTACTGCTGATAGCAATATCCATATCCTGCTATCTACTGCTGATAGCTACATCCATACATTACTATCTACTGCTGATAGCAATATCCATATCCTGCTATCTACTGCTGATAGCTACATCCATACATTACTATCTACTGCTGATAGCAATATCCATATCCTGCTATCTACTGCTGATAGCTACATCCATACATTACTATCTACTGCTGATAGCAATATCCATATCCTGCTATCTACTGCTGATAGCTACATCCATACATTACTATCTACTGCTGATAGCAATATCCATATCCTGCTATCTACTGCTGATAGCTACATCCATACATTACTATCTACTGCTGATAGCAATATCCATATCCTGTTATCTACTGCTGATAGCTACATCCATACCTATATACTATCTACTGCTGATAGCAATTTCCATATCCTGTTATCTAATAAGACTGATTATGATACCAATCTTCTGTTGCTAGTAATATTCATCTGATCTATACTCTTGCTAATTTATTCCAAATCTTCCATCCACACTGAAAGTATGCAGCATTCATATCTGCTATTACAGATAACAGTATCTGCCTTGCCTATACGGATAGCAAATAGATTCATTGTGCAGCTTACAAAAAGGTATCAGAAGCTTACAAAAGGTATCAGAAAACATCACAGACCGAAGGATGAGATTTGCCGGGCATTGCATGAGAAGAGAAAATGAAATAGTGTCTGACCTTCTGCTATGGAGACCCAAGCACGGACAGATATCTGTCGGACGCCCAGCCTTAACATACTTGGACGTCTTGGCGAAAGACACGGGACTGAAGGATGAGGAGATGAAAGCATGCATGAGGGACAGAGTAGTTTGGCGAGCCATCACGAGGACCGTTCGAGAACGACATAAGTAAGTAGTAGTGCACGATACATGCTTTCCACTAATTCATGGAAGCACAAACGTGTGTTTAACATTATAGCCTTAGTTGATATTTAGTCATGTTCGAACATATAATATTTATCTTTATTAATTCTTGGTATATAGCTTCTAATTAATATGACACATAATTGCCAAGGTAGGTCTCCTAAACGTTGTGACATTGGTTTTTAAAGAGCACTACTAATATAATTCAAAGAAATTGTTAACCATATAGTACTAGGTCGAATAATTGAAAGAGCATTCTAATATTGCACTAATTTGAAACACCGAGATTATCGTCTTAATTTTATTATCTCGCGACGGAAGGAAATAATGTCTCACAATGTAAACTAATTAATATAGAGCACAACGTGAAAATGACAGATCGCTGCGCCTACTAACACCGACAAGCGTGTCATTTTTATTGACTTTTTATAGTTAGTGAGAATATTACCGGTTTGTTTAAGCCGTTCAGCGTTACGCATGGTCAGAGAAGTGTTGAAAAATAAATTAAAAGCTGGTATAGGCGTGGTTTCGCTACGTTAAGTAAATTATTGCGAAAATGAGTGAATATCAACTTGTAAAGCTGCCGTGTGCCGTTTCTCAAGTCGAGGATCATGGTGAATTTTATCTGCAATGTTAACACAGGTGAGAAAGGCGTGATCACACTTTTGTCTGTTAAGCGGGGGTGGGGGGGGGGAGTAGGCCTAATTGCACATATGGATTAGTTTCCATTTTCCAGATAAATTAGAACGATTTTTATACAAAAATATAAGAAATTGTAAGAAAATGTACAACGTAAGTCTAGTCAAATCCAAGATTGAAAATAGTACAGCCCACATTGAATATCACAATAAATAACTGTTATGATAAATGTTATTAGAAATATGATCTTCAATTAGGCCACCCTTATATAATAACACGTACAATGATTAACATGATTAAAGTAACGGAGCTTGCAGCATGATAATGCTAAGGTGAACAAATCGGGGCTTTACCCCACTCACGATAAAGATAATGTACGTCCTTCTTTCTTCGTTCGCTCTCGTTTTAGGACAGAAAGGTAATACCTAAATGGTATACAACTAATCATTTTCAAATGGGGTTTGGGGATTTCCTATTGGTCACCCTTGAGTCAAGCCAAGGGTGACCAATGTGAATCCTCAAACTCTATAAAAGAACATTGACCTTGTCTACGATCTGTAGCTTTGATATCATCGTATGTCTGCTCTCATGAATGTATTTAATTAACTTAATGCTGTGTTTTGTACACATACTAAAAGAGGAATGTGTCAGGCATTAACTATAACATATCCTTTTAAAAGCTATGAAGCCACGTTTTAAAACCAATAGTTGGTGTATCGTTATTCTCTCTAAAACAGAAAGCACAGGGTGTCCCAAAGAAATCATTATATTTCGCGTTTAATTTATGAATTGAAAGTGTAGTTTACAGTTCAGAAAACTTTCTTCTGTACTTTGGCATTGACACAGATAGTTGTTGTTGTACGTTTGGTATCAACATAATTCTACAATTCTTCTCTATCCAATTTTTTTTTTTTTTTTGTACTGCACATTATTTTACCGGAGATATAAATCTTTACAAAGGCATCGTAACATTTTGAATACCTTGTACACAAAAGTGGAAACCAAATATAAACGCCTGTGGAATTTGTTTCGTCCGTGGTTGACTTAAACTTTGTTGAGCAGTGTGGAGTGTGCCGTTTTATTGATAATGATATGTGGTGGATCTTTAGTAGATTCTGAAGGGTAACAAGGACATAATAAGAAGTGGTCGGATTGTAGATAAGATCCCGAGGGCAGCTTTAACCAATCTCTTACCAAAAGACTCCCATTTTCTCACATAAAGACTCCCTTCATAAAGAAATGTTGGCAATCTGTTCACCCGAAGATCCCCTCTTTCGGGCACTTGGCAACCTCTCACTCACACTCACCCCGGACACTCATATAGTGTATTCATTTCAGGTTGTTTGATTAATCGCGATGAGAAGAAAAGTAAAATATATTTTGGTATTATACATGATGTATGTACATGTAATGACATTAAAACTCTACCCAGAAAAATCAAAACAAGCATTCTACACTGCCATATGTAACGGTGACAATTTGTCGGGATTTGTTTTCTTCTTTTTTTGCATTCGGGGGTATTTTATTTAGGGTCATTTGTTTGAATATAAAGAGCAAAATGTGAATAATAGCCCAACCGATATTAACAACGTTAATGAACTGAGCGATTAGCCATTAGAAATCAAACTGGTAACTCTACAAAGAGATCTGATGGGCCAATCAATTGGTTCACTGCAACTTAGAGAGCATACAATTTTACCTGACTTGTGTATATTTATGATGACTCCTCTATCCGATGGTTAACATCTTATAGCGGAAAGAGTTGTAATTTGACACAGTCACTTTAAGTGTGTATAGATGAGGGACATTCAATAAGTTCTACCTGCTCCTTCATAATTTCGCTAAAAGCTGACCATGTAGAACATAGTACAGACATGTTCTATGCATACGGTATCTCAGCTATACATTCTTGTATAACATGTGATAGTAGATTGTTCTTTAAATGAACTTCAAACTGTGAACATGTAGGCCTAGTTCATGTTATATAACCGTCAGTCTTGCACACCTATTCCAATTGTTTTCCCGAGAATACCTCCTGCTAGCTCAATTTATTTCGTAACTCAGTCAGCAAGAGATTATAACACGTGTCAGGATTAGGATTAGGATTAGGATTAGGATTAGGATTAGGATTAGGATTGGGGTTAGGGTTAGGTTTAGGTTTACGGTTAGGGTTAGGGTTAGGGTTAGGGTTAGGATTAGGATTAGGGTTAGGGTTAGGTTTAGGGTTAGGGTTAGGGTTAGGGTTAGAGTTAGGGTTAGGATTAGGGTTAGGGTTAGGGTTAGGGTTAGGGTTAGGGTTAGGGTTAGGGTTAGGGTTAGGGTTAGGGTTAGCGATTAGGGTTAACATTTCGCAGATTACGAACAAAATCACATCCCGGTATAGAATCGACGTAGCTCCCGATTCTTTAATACAGTGCTCTGGAGCTACGTATTTGCAGCACGGGAAGAAGTGGCTCCAAGTACATCATTTCGGGGAAGGGGGGGTTCAACCATAGAAGAATAGTGAAGAACTTAGTGAACGACCCTTGTCTATAAGTATTTTTTAATTACCATTAGTAACCAATAAACATAATTCAATTTTAATCACTTGAAGTCTGAGTTGCTGATATTTTCATTCATCTATCTATATTCATTTCATTAAATTATCTGTTCATGTTTATTGACAACTTGGCGTCATTCGACCACAACGTTCGAAAGTGGAAAAATTGAATTAAAATAATTGAGCGTATAGAACCATAGATATTCAAGATCTATGATAGAACCGGCTTTTAAAATAACGATATTGCAGTATTCAACTGTAGTTTAATCTAACTATCAAAACCAACCTGAATATGAATATAAATTATGCAGTAATTAATATTTACTGAAATTACAATTTAGTTTAGACCTTACATGCATGATTTAACACACCGAGATTATTATGATGTCGTTTGTTTGTTGTTGTTTCGTGTGTTTTTGATTGTTTTGTGTTGTTGTTGTTGTTGTTTGTTGTTGTTGTTGTTGTTGTTGTTTAGGGTGTATCCTTTCATTCATGTAAATGAGGCATGAATAAAGCATACTCAGCATTTGGTCATAGAAATCACATCGCTTCTCTGCATTTGGTATATAGGCAAGAGCACTCATTTATCGTTCAAAGGTGGTGATTTATGCTGTCAGTAATGATTTCCTATAGCTAATCAAAGCCAAAATTTGAAAGAGCCTTATATGCATGGCCGTTTACTCATTATGCAAATAAATGAAGGTTTAATTTCAAAACATAAAATGCATCAAAACTCTGATGTAAACATAAAACAAATTGACGTAGCTTACAGAAGACAAGACAAAGCAAAGGACTGAGCATTGGCAAGTGGTTATGAGCAATGGCAACGGAAGCATCAACATTGGGGGCGTGGACATAATTTTTTTAACATTCTATGGGGCGGCACTTGGCAAATCTTAGTGGGACACGAAGAGGGGGTCGCGACATTTAAATGGCACTCTCCTATCTCCCCCCCCCCCCCCCCCCACCCCACCCCACTTCCACCGCATGGTTATAGGGGAATCTTCAGATGGAGAGGTGTCCTTGCACCATCTCGCTCCATCTTGCTCCATTCCACCCACTCCTGCTTGAGTGCCATCGTTTGTTCAAATTATTTTAAAAACACTTTCCATGACCATGCTCCGACCATTTACTTATAAAGCAAAGAGCAGCTTTCTCGCGTACAGCCGAATTTCCACAAGAAACCGTTATTTAATAAAACAGATGGAAAAGAAAGAAATTGAAAAAATATCGGAAATGAAATATCCCGTGTCGAATTTTGATGACTTTAACAGGTGCATGCAATAACATTGTAACGTAGAACGTGTTATTTAAAATTTACTTAATCACATATTAATATTGGGATATGTTTACAATTTAAACAGCCTCACTCATTAAACGCATCAAGCGGAGTTTATTGCAGGACTTGCTTGAGGGACATAGACCGTAGGCAGGACGGATGGGAGAAGGAAAGAAGAGAGGAGATTTGAAGAATCCTCAATCATCAGAAGTTCAGAACAGATCTCCCAGATGTCATCGCATTGAATCGGACTCGGACATCTATACTGTATCATCTGACAGGATTCACTTTGTGTGAAGATGAGCGGTCATGGTGTAACATTGGGTTAAGGGACCAATGGGCCAAAGTTGTAAGGGACCTCAATTCCCCCAACTCCATTCCGAAAATCTGATAAATAGGTGTGGAGAGACAGCATCAATGCTTCATAAATACTGCTTCATTTCAGTCTGTTATATATGCTCCAAATTGTGTAGCAGATTGTGCGAAGTAATGAGCCCTCCTTATTTCCTAGTCATGTTTATATAGCTTTTTATAGTGATGACAATGCTTCGTTGCTGTGTAAGTGGACCAGAGAGGTGCCGAGTGGAGCAAGTAGGGTTGCAGTAATACGAGTCCTCATCTGGCAGATACGATTCGTATTGCTGAACTTTGTTTTTACTCGCAACCCATCTAAAGTCCACTTTGGATACGCTGCGTGACACAAGTACGTCACTTATATCAACTAATGTTTGGGAGAAGACAAGTTTTATCTGCTGAAAAGAATATCCATTAAAGTTATGATTGATGATAACATATTATAATAATAATATGATATAATGAGGTATTACAGACACGAGCAAGTCATTATAAGTAGCATTAAATGACAGTCCATGTTAATATTAAAACGCAATGCAAGTATACGCCTATGTCAGTATTCTCGTTGTCTAAATGATTACAGTAACTCAACTATTTCAGAATCACAACTTCAATTTCAGAATGCTCTATAAGGCTTAGCTTTGGTATCACTAATTATTAGTTAGTTGGTTAGTTTTACAATTTTGCAAATTCATTCAAATTCTTTTCAACCGTTAATTTTGCGACATGAAACAAATTGTTTAATTACCACGAGACATGAGACTTCAGAATTAGTTTATGTTACGCTTGAATAACGCTTGTATAAGTATTGATTTTTCTGGATATTTCGGGGTTGAAATCTTTCTTTAAATTCTCAGAAGAGAAACTGAATGTTGTTTGGTTCATCAGAAGATAGATACACTGTTCGGATGATCACACATTAAGATGCGAAAAACATTCACGTCCATTACAAGTGTATAAAGAGTTCATATCGCTTACCCATACCACTTTCCAGCCAAAATGATGTTTTTTTTATATTCAAAGCAGCAGAAGCATGATACGTTTGATGAAAGGAATGGTGTGTGGACGAGTAGGCCTACTTTTAGAAAAACATATCGATGCTCAGAAACATGAGAAAAGCATCATATCATTGACTGATGTTTTTCTTTAAAATGTGTATTTCTCAGAAGTCAACATATGTGGCAAGACATGTAGCAAGACTGTAGACTGCCTTTTGGGTTCCAACATGTGTTCCAGGTTGTCCATACCAAAGTACTACTAGTATAGCTTCATGTCAACAAATATATATATCGCAAAATATACAGGTAACTGGAACGTATTTTTTTGTGAACTGAGTGAGATATGATTTGTTTTTCTGAAATGACTCGTCCACTTATCATAAGTTGCACTGAATACTAAAAACAAACGTAATATTCTGGACTTCGGTGATATAATGCCCATCCCAACCAACCCAGCGGGGACAATCAGGAAAATGATGCCGTGTAGACGTTGTACCAACGTTATGTCATTTGCAACGTTTGGTACAACGTCAATATGACGTCATTTTCTCAGATTTTGCCCACTGGGAAACGTCGGACACTTTATGGTCTGATGTTTGGAATAAGCGTAACAACTTAGACATCTGCACACTGACAATAATACTGTTAAAGCCCTTAATCACACAAAAAAATAAGAAGAAAAGGATGAAGCGATAGTTTACTCACTTTGGTATTCATTATTTGTCAAGTTTATGTTAGCTTGGCTAAATATGAAAATTATCAGCAAAATATTTCTATTTTCCGAATCAGACTAATTGATTTGGCGTCTCCTTCAGACTCAAAATAATAAATGTATTTATATGTCTTCTTCCGCGCGTGTTTTATATCCCCCATCATTGTTTTCCATCCGGCATACCGGTTCTACATCTATTAGTCTAATATTTAACTAAATAAAAAGTATATATATATATTGTATCAGTGGATGGGTAAAGATAATAGACTCATTTAAGGTAATTAAATACACATATACAATCTTCATTGAGTGTTCCTGTAAAATTGGCCTTTATACATCGGTGCGTGTCTTTCATATACGATGGCATGTAGCTATATATACAGTGTACGCTATATTCACCGTTGGGCAGGGTTAGCGTCAATTCATTTTAAAACGAGAGGGGACATTAACAAATATTTTTGAAAATGGATTATTTTACTAAAAGGATTGACGCCCATGCATATAAATCCGATCATCAAAGAATTTCGATAGATCGTAAGGTTAGATAAAGTTTATTGAAGAAACAACCGTTGATAATTTTTCGCAAACCATTGTCAGTCTTAAACAATGAAGGTTATCCACGTAGCGGCCAGGGATAGCACTGGATCAAAAAAATTGAAAAGTCCCATGACATTTTCAGGACCCCGTAGGACTTCAAAAAAGAAATTTAAGGGGTCCCCCAAGAAATTGAGGGGTCCTGAAGTTCGGGTATTTGAAAATTTTACCTTTTTACGGACAGTGTTAATGAATTTATATTGTGAGCAAAGGATGGATATGTTATTTACAGAATTTCTTAAGGTTTCCATGTCCATACATCGTCATATTTAAGGGGTCCCTTCAATTTTGATTTGGACCCGCAAGTCTTTCTAATTTGAAACCTGACGCGTCACTACAAGAAAGTGAGAGGTCTAGGACGCGCAGACGCGTCAGAATGCGACCCCTGCAGTCGTAGCCAGGCGTAACGGACAACAAAATGGATTCGCACCCGGCCTGTTCTACATACAATAGAGTCGTTGCATTGCACTATCAAAATGAAACAGAATGTATCTTCTTCTGAAATCTTAAACCAATTATGAAGTATTAACGACAAGATGGCTCCCAATCTTACCAACGGGTAAGTACTCCAATGTATTATTTTCTTATGGGATAAATGACATCAATTCAGTTTCACCTGATATCCCTATTCTTAATTATTTTCGACCAAAAATCCTGCTATGCTAAAGAGTGATATAATTTTCATTAGAATTTACTTTAAAAAGATCATGCTTGCATGACAAAATGCATCGTGCATGGCTGTAAATATATAATAAAATTTTAATTTGTGTGATCGGATATCTCAGGACTTCTATATTATAGGCCATAGGGAGTCCCACAAGTAAAGAGACAGTGTTTTATGTTATGAAAGAGAGTAGGAAGTCGTTATAGAAACAATAGTACTCTGAAAATAGTGTTGACAATCTTGAATAGATTAAATAACTGTATGTAATGAAATAATAATGACAAACTAGCTGTAAGTGTTTTTATAGTTCCTATTTATTTCATAACTCAAAACATGAACGTCTACTTTCGGGACACCTTGTATTTCAATGTCGTTATTGTAATTAGAATAACATCATATCAGGTAATAAATTATTGAAATTTGTAATTGACTTTATAGCCTACTTTAATAAAAGAATAATGAAGCGTTATTTATTTACTGTAAACGGAAGAATAAATTGAATAATTGAAGACAACCCTATATTGCGTCCTAACTTTAATATAATGCACATGGTTATTATTGTATTCATCCCGATTGGGGTCGGGGTTAATTGCATGAATAACATTATTATCATGATTATTAGTCCCAATTAGCCTATCCAAGCAGTCAAGCAAGCACACGAGCCATTATCAAGTATCATTGAATGCGCTGTCTATTACCGCATAAATAATGAATGTATGTATAAAATGTGGAGTCGTCACTTTTGCCGCATAAACCAGTGGCGTACCTAGAGTGGGGTAGGGGGACATTTGCCCCTGATGCCCCCAAATGAAATGTCAAACTCTATGTTTATATACGAAGAATAGTCAAGTATGCCCTCCCTGATCACATCCCCCCCCCATGCTCCCCCCTCATGCTCCCCCCCCCCCCCCCCCCCCCACCCCAATTGAAGACCCTGCGCGATGAGCCCAATTTATTTTTGGTTAGAAAAATAATTGGCTCCGAAAAGTTATAAAAAACGTTTAGCATAGCTATTTTTTTCTAAACAAAAACAAACAAAAAACAACGCATATCGCATACCTATTTTCCCAAATATATGTCAGACAGACCATTTGTTGGCCTTATTGTTCTACTGTAATTATCAAGCAATTAACGTAATGACACATGATGCTATTGGTCATGACAATGACTGGTTGGCTCCCACCGTGTATGCATCATGCTCTCTAACATACAATGTAACACGTATACCTGCTGGAAGCCATCTGTCATCAACTGGTCTAATGATAACACTAACATATTTAATTAAAACAAACTAATTTGAAAATATGTCTATAACCTGATGAAGATGATAGTGACTATGTATGCAATGGAGATGAATTTGAATTCCGGGGAGACACACTTATGACAGCGATAAACGATAAGCAGGCGTTACCGAGATTTGCCACCCCAAACTCCATAAATAAATATTTGAGTCTGGACAAAAACACCCTTTGATAAAGCATGCATATAAAAATTCCTAAACAACTTTGACACCCCCACCTCTCATCATATTTTTTTCTTCTCAAAAGATAAATTCCTTTACAGATAGATAACACTATATTAAGACTTAGAAAGTCAATGTAATCAGTTACACAGTGCTTATATCTATAAGAACATTTTATACTCTACTATACATACATATTTATTACGATTTACATTATATTGAAACAAGACCCATTTTGCAAATAGGTTTAACTTAACACTTTTCGGTCGTAGCTTAAGCAAAACAGTGGCAGATTTAACTGTTTGCCAAGTCAGTGACATGGGCCCTTTCTATTTTCGCCAAAGGGACCCCATTATGTTCAAAAGGGAGGAGATTTCTCTGTAACGTGTTTCAATTGTATAAACATTTCATAAAGAGCGTTGCCACCTTCATACCATCACTGAAAACCACAGCAGCAAAACGCTAAGTGGAATAGCGAAGGTCGATCGCGCCTTAACGACAATCCGATGACAACAAATATTGTATTTGGAGTAAAAACAGTTCCAGTAACTCACTTTCAACAATTACAAGCTTTATAAGGACCCCTAACTATTTGCTGACTTTTCTTATTAAAATCTGACATTTTAGACAGCTCACGTCACTTGTCCGTCCCCTGGATGTAATGACAACTGTTCTGCATGCTTGAAGGGCTTTTATTAGATGACCCAACTTTGTCATAACACAAAATATTGCATTACTTCATCATGATCGTGGTGTATAATTAGCAAGGGACTGCCAATATTTGTATTGTGTATTGTAATTACTTTATGTCAAAACAATGCAATGCCTTGACTTAAATCCTATCAAGTTAAATTGAGGGACGAGTTGTATTAACTATCTATAAATTGTTTAATTATATTATCAATTTACAGGCTTATAACTAGACTGTAATAAATGAGCAGTGCAATTTGCAATAAGTGATATAATTAGCATTTCCTGAACAGGGTGATTTGTTTCTCTTCTTTTTGACACATTTATTTTATATTTTTAAGTAAAAGCGCCAAAATGTCTTCTATATAAATATGGTAGGTGTGTAAATTTTCGGGAATCAATTCAAACATCTAGAATCAAGAATTACTGAACGTTTAATCTAGAGTCACCCAGCATATTGGGTAACATCCCACTGCTATCTTCAGAAGATAGCACACGACATAATTTGAATGTTCCATCAATTATACATGTATTTCATGAATCTCAAGGATAGAACCATTTAAGCAGTTATTTTCAATATACCGTATTGCTTACTTACTTGCTTAAGGCGACCCGAAGGGTCGAACTTCTATGATGGCCTTCCACACTAGTCTTTCAAGCATGCAGTTTTTCGTGTCCTGCTTAGTTAGTCCTGTATCCTCTGATAAAAGCTTGATGTAATTCTTTCGTGGTGGTCCTCTAGCCTTGTGTCCATGCTTGGGTTGCCACAGGAGAACTTTGGAGACTGCTTCCTCTTCCCTTCTGGCACAGTGGCCGGCAAATTGTAATCTCCTCCGTCTTAGCCTCTCTGATATTGGTAGCAGGTTCTCATATAGATCTTTGTTGGTGGTGTGAGATTGCCATGATACATTAAGTGCTTTTCTTAAGAGGCGAGTGTTGCAACCATCTAGCGCTTTTCTCATTTTAGCTGTTAGTGTCCAAGTCTCGTCTCCATAGGTCAAAACAGATTCAACAGTGGTGGTAAACAGCTTTATTTTCAGGTTTCTTGGGAGTTAACTATTCCATATTTTTGTCATGCTGTTACAGGCTTTCCAAGCTTGAGCCTTTCTTATGTTGAAATCTTGCTCACTATACCAGCAATCCAGGCACCAAGGTATTTGAAGTCATGGACAATTTCAAGATCATTACCATCCAGTGTTTTAATTGGTGTTGGAGCTTCTTTTCACAGCATTGCCTTTGTTTTTGTGGCGTTCATCCCAAGACCAAGTAAGCGCTGCTGCTTCCACCAGATGTAGTAGTTCCTCTGCATCCCGTAGTTTGTCAGCAAGGAGAGCAGTGTCGTCTGCGAAGTCAAGGTCTGTGATTGCCTGCGGGCCCTATTCTCTTACTTTGCCTGGGAACAAGTGTGAAGCCTAGTTGCTTTTCTTTTTCCTGCTAATGCCTTCCTCAGTACATATTCTAGGATGATTATGAACAAAACGGTGCTTGTGTGCTTTGGTTTGTTGGTATATGTATGTCCAATGGCAGCCACTAGCCTCTCTGGTACACCATAGGCTCGCAATATATCCAACATTTTACCACGATGGACGGTATCAAATGCTTTTTTGAAGTCTATGAAGACCAATGCTGTAATGAGGTTGTTGTTCTTAATTTCCTCTACTATCCTTCTTAATGCCAGAATTTGAGACACTGTTGATCTACCTGGACGAAAACCATTTTGATTGATTCGTAGAACCGGTCTAGGTGAAGGCGAATTCTGTTAAGGAGCAGCCTGTTGTAAGTTTTTGCTACAATGGACGATAAGCAGATTCCCCTATAGTTCTTTTCTTCTCGTAAATCTTCACTCTTTGGGATTGGGATGAGATTTAGTATGGACCACTGGTCTGGTTTTCTCCAATTTATCAGCACATCATTGCAGAAGTTAAGAATTATATCATCCAGGTCACATCTTTTGAGAACTTCCAGTGGGATCTCGTCTTCACCGGGGCTTTTGTCTTCAGTAATATTTCTCTTGGCAGCGTTGTATTCTTCCTGATCAAAAGAAGCGTCTGTTCGTATGTTAAATTCCTGAAACAATTGACTTATTTCTTCATGCTCATTTGTTATGACAGGTGGATTTCCGAGTAGTTTCTGGAAGTTGGTATGCCAGGATTCTAATCTTTCAGTCTGTGTTTCACCTTTGATCTGTCCCTATTTAGCTGTTAACGCCCACTGATCTCGTTGATAAGGTCCCAAGATGCTATATGCTGACAGTTTATGTTGGAATTTTCTACTTGCTTGATTTTCCTTCCTAGGATCTCTTCATTTACCATCTGGTATGTGCTGCTTAGTCTTCAATATATAGTATCATTAATTTTACGTTGAAATGATTGTAATCAAATTATAACTGTTCACTTTTATTAATAATATTCATTATTATTATTTGTGCAAATATGATTATTATCTTGAAATGTTTGCTCCGGTACACTGCTTGTTCTAGTGATACATTTAACCGTTATACTTCATTATTAAACCCTTGCATTTGTCACATATAAATATATGAAATGTAATATATGTAATCGCCACTCTTTCTTGACGGATAACATACCGGTTTAGAGACTCAGGTCCCTATTAACTATCGTATAACATTAATCACCAACAAAACGTGTATCTCCGCGAGGTAGGTTTATAATTGCATTGCATGACTGTTCACTGATAGCACACTAAACTTTTTTATAAAATTATACATCGTCCCATCAAATATTTGTGCATTTTGGTCGATCGCTCTAACTTGTCTTGTATCTATTTTAATAACATGATCATACTTTTATAATACCTCGCAAGATTGGATATTAATAGTGCATGGAGATTCTGATTGTTTCTATGACTATTTTAAAATGATCATGCCCCTCTTGTTATTTCATTATGTTCTTATATATTATTGACAAATTTCATTAAAGAGTGTGGGGCTGAGGTGTATTCGGTCTGTAGTGAAATCCGCCCCGATAAGCTCTCGTGAGAAGTAGGCCTACCTTTCAATTTACACTAGTAAGCTGCTAATATAGAGTTTTTTTCATACATTTTTTTCTTGGGAATTGTTTTTAGACGTATATAGAATAGTGTGCTTATGAATTAAACTCTTGTTGCAACTGATGTTGTTATTAAATGTTGGATATAGTTTTTAACTTTAGATGCTTCGAAAACGGATAGAATTTCTTTTTTGAAAAACCATGTCGCAACATATCCTTGTTCTCACCTTGAGTCAGGCTTTAATCTCATTGAAATTCAGAGATGCGAAAGTCTAGAGAATACAAAGGTTGAAAAGTTGTTGTCAAGTCCCAAACTCGTTCCCCTCTTCCTCTCCTTCTAGTTCAAACCTTGTTACTAAAAACTAAAGTGTAGGTTTATCTCGACGTTGGATCTCGAAGTTAGCTTTCCATATAGAAAACAGATTTACCTTTATGATGTTCATAGTAAATTAGATTGTCCGTAGGCATGAGAGCATGTATGATGGTAGATGTGATTTGCAAGTGATATAGGCACCTTCCACCTCGGCCTCATATTTCTCTCTCTCTCTCTCCCATTACAAGATCAACGGCCGCATGAGACGTGTAAACTAATACCGTAATTACACCATTGCGGCTTCACTTCGCGCGCCAAATACTACTCGCCCTGCAGTATTTGTCTAAAAATTTGAGATCTATAGAAACAAAACAACACGAAAGTGATTTTGGCGGTCGATTCTTCCTAGCGGCGATCAAATCAGACGATAGCTTAGTTTATATAGGCGCAAAGCTGGTCGGATCGACCGTGACTTGGTCCGTGAGAGGCCACGATGATAGGTCATCGTAGTGTTTCGATACCTCTCTTGTATAAATGTTTTTCTATTAGGGTTACTTAGCAAGATCGGACACTAGTGTGTTTTCTTTACACGTTACAAAATCAATGATGGTTCCTTATTTTATCATTTTTGAAAGCGAGTGAAAAATCACACGTACTCCGAGGACGAGTATACAAAGGTACGTATAGTGATATTATAGAAACAGATTGACTGTAAGCGGACTTAAAATTCACATTGACAGTTTGGTGAAATTCATTCAAAAATACAATTGGCAATGGTTATGTATGATAAATTAGAAATGCGTAAACTCTGACATAATGCACATCATAATAAGGTGATGTCATCTTCTTAGGGACTTACGATTATATAACGGGAGAGGAGAAATGTTTTAGAAAAGAATCTATAGCGTGTTCTTATTCATGAATAGGGAAACAAAATGTGTCCCAAATTGATCTACAAAATTGATATTAGTATTTTATATTTTATTTATAACTATTTTTATTTTTATTTATGCACACTTTGACTTGTTTTTCGCAGCCATATCATACCGACAATCCACCTCTCTACCCACCCAAACCTGCCCACCCTAAGTCTTTCATGAGCTGTGTGTCTGCTATCTTCAGTAGATAGCAAGCTCTGTATATGATTATGCATCGAAGAGTGGCGTCACAAAAGTTTCTATCGGTCAAGTTCATTTGTTTGTTAGCGCGATATTCTCATAAATTAAATAAATCTAGTTAAAATGTAGCCATTCTTAATGCTGTCTGTTTTAATCAGCCAATTATGATTTTTTTTTCTTCTTCATTAAATAGGTCTTAAACATTCTGTTAAACACCCGTTATGCCAACCGCAAGTCAAGCCAGTTATCTATGACGGATTGGCGCTTCAAACGCGTTTAACTTCCTTTTTGAATCTGACCCGCTCATCAATGTGAGGTTTATATATGGGAAGGAAAATCATTCCATAAGCGGCCTGTAGATTGTACCAATGGTTATTATGCTATTTCGGATCATATAACTTCATTTCTTACTATAAGACGATATTTAAAGTTTGTCTGGTCAAAATGTTAGCATGAAGGCGAATATGAAAACCAAGAAATTTGATTATAGAAATCATCTCTTCTCATCGTGATTAAATACCATTGATATATTTCTAACAAGGTATTAATTATTTCTATCAATATACATTATACATACCGTATATATATGCTGTTTATCGAAATCCATTAGAGCCATTGAATCGGAAGTGCGCTAGACCACGGTAATGTCTATAATTATGAAAATGATACCATAGTCAAATACACTATAACAAATTGATTCTCTAGAACCGAAAGAAGGAGGGAGGATGCTATTGGTTCAGTGATTAAGGGGAGATAGCGGTCTGCGGAGGCGGTGTATGAGGGCACAGGGCATGTTACATGTGATTAAAATTAATTGTAAGGGATGGATGATGGGAGGAGATGTTATTTGTTAAGCCTATCTCTTTTCTGTGTCTAACAAGATGTCGCGTCTACAGGGTGATTCGCATTAGTAAGATCTCTAATGATGGTTAGGATAGATGTAATTCGATCTATAAATGGGGTCTAACCGTCTGTTGCTGTCTAACGAAAGATAGTAAGCGCTCTATTAGTCTGTATTAAGAATTATCACTTAGGAGTTGTTGTCATATATCGAAGATAATAGACGTTAAATCTGGGGTTGCTGCTATCTACTGAAGATAGCACTCGTTATCAAGATTCGGACATTTGGTCTGATAAAAGTATTATTTATGTGAGCGACTGTTACTATTGAAGAGAGCTAGACTGTTTATATCTCTTCGTTAAAGCCATAAAAGCGTACGTGATTTTGCTGATAATATAAGAGATAGCAATCAATGGTCTAAAGAAAGAAGGCCTATACTTAGATAAAGGCAAGGGATCTGTTGCTGAAGAAACCTGTATTTAACCTGCTAAAGACGTTGTTAGGGGACTGCTACCTATAAGATCAAGATCGTTATATTTAGAGTACCGAAAGTATAACCTGTTAGGTTGTTGCTATCATTTGATATTAGCAATCTTCTTAAGGTGTATTTTTTGTTGACGCCTGTTGATATATACTAATGATAATCGTTGCATTTGCTTTGCTAATAGTGTTTTCATTATGAGAACAGAATATGTTGCTTTCTACTTAAGATATCTATATAATCAGTCTGGTTAAAGTATTTTAGTAAGGTGCTATTCATTCAAGAATACAATAGAGGGTTTGTTCGGTTATCTTTTGAAAATAGAATTGTTTGATATATATATTATAGGGTCTTAATTTTTGTCGTATAACCGTGTTATGTATATTCAGTTCGCTTATGCTGTTGTGACGCTAATTTACCTTAATTATTTGTCATTCTAGATATTTCAATATTTATCATTTAGGCCGTGATTACTTGAACTGGCATCGCTTGGTCACGCCGTGTACGAATCTCAATTTCGAATACGTGGACACCGGCAGTTCCAGCCAACTCGCCACACCACCAGGAGGCCTATCAATGATAATTTAGACCATGTTCTAATTTACACAACAGGTGACGCTTCTGATTATACGCAGACGCTCAGATTGGTACGATTCATCTTAGTTAAATGATTAGTCAAGATGCTGGGTGCTGTTTGCTATATGAGTAAGTTGAACGTTTAGTAAATAAATAAAAATGCATTTATGATAAAATTAATAGCGTGGTCCGTTGTAATTTTGTTCTTATGTGTTTTGGTCCATCTTCTCCGCCATGCGAATACTTCCCCAACAAAGGCACGTCATAAAAATGCTAGAATTGCGAGACAGGTACTTTGTTGTTATTATACTGACGGATAGCAGTGCATGGTTGCAATAAGTCTAATGAGGTTTCTTGATTTCCTTATATTTTAGACCCACATTTATCTATCTACACTGCAAAAAGGTTGCTTAAATATTTACTCAACATTTTACACAACGTTGTTGAAGTATGCAACCGCTCAACATGCATGTATGTTATAAATAGACCTCTGATCCATAACATATCCCGCTAATAACTATGCCTTTAAATAACTCCGCCCTTAATAATTAAGCCTTTAAATAACTAATTCCAGTTACTCAGCAGTTGCACAATTTTAATTACACAACAGTTGGGTATTATTAATTAACCATTTGTTGGGCATTTTGTGACTGTTGCTTAATTTGTGAATTGTTTTTATTATATATTGAGCATTATTGTATAGCAAGGGGTAGGCAAATAATGTGAATTCTGGGCGATGCAGCAGAGCTACATACATCACGTCCTCCCGGTAGTAAACCGGTAACTTGTAATGGGAATTCTAGGCGATGCAGCAGAGCTACATACAATATTCCCTTTCGGTAGTGAATCTGTAATTTATTTTAACATGTTATTTAACTAGGCCTATATATAAATATATGAAATCTCTTATCATTGGTGTTATTTACTGTAAACGTTTGCCAAACGTATTCTTGCTATCT
The DNA here is from genome assembly GCA_035610835.1 of Ophiura sarsii. NCBI lineage: Eukaryota > Metazoa > Echinodermata > Ophiuroidea > Amphilepidida > Ophiuridae > Ophiura > Ophiura sarsii. The sequence continues at coordinate 60,951,351 of CM069451.1, forward strand.
GGGTATGAAGGTATAAATAGTCCATATTATATAATACATAAACATAGTTATGTGATTCTTTTGGTGGAAAATAGATCACATGACATGAACTATTCAGTATATCCATGTCGTGTATTTTTTGGCTATAAAAATCGACTATTCAATATTCATCGCTAGTGAAGTCGCAATACCACCTCTGAAATGATATTCATAAACAAATATATGTCAAACAAGCGATTTATTCCGTTTTGGATGCCAAGACAGAATAAATCTAATTGTGGTCCTGCGCTGCAAAAAGGTTGCTTAAATATTTACTCAACATTTTACACAACGTTGTTCAAGTATGCAACCGCTCAACTGTTCAATGGTCTAAAGAGTGATCTTTCCAGGGAACGCCCTCAACATCGAGAAGAAAAAAATTGAAAGAAGATTTTCTTGCAGATTTACATTTCTGATCATAAATCGTACATACATTCCAAGTTACAGGGCGATACGATTCTTAATTACTTCAAAATCATGATTTTAGAGTGAAAATAAACTGTCGGATTATCCGACAGTTTATTATTTTCACTCTAAATTCACTCTAAAACCATGATTTTGAGGTAATTAGGAATCGTATCGCTCTGTAACTTGGAATGTATGTATGATTTATGATCAGAATGTAAATCTGCAAGAAAATCTACTTTCTAAAAAAAAATAATGAATAGAGGGCGCTCTCTGGAAAAGATCACATAATATGCCTTTAAGTAAAATTTGCCCAACACCGTTAGATAACATGTTTTCACCAACAATTGAACAATTCTAGTTACTCAAAAGTTAGGCAATTATATTCACTCAACAGTTGTTCAAGTATGCAACAGTCACGAAATTGGTTTTTTTGGACAACAGTTGCCTAAAATTCACATGTGCGTTACTTGCATCAACTGTTGCGTGATTGTCCTCAATGCTCATGCAACAGTTGCCAAAGTGGAATACGGTATTTTACGCAACATATTTTAGCAACAGAAACAGTTTCCACCAACATTTTAAGGACATTGTTTTCGACGAATTGCTCAACGCTGGGGATTTTTTACTTTTATACAACGCCTAACTTTCTACATATATTGAATGAATTTTAATCAACACGTCAACCAACGGATGATAAAAGTACTTTTAGCAACGTATTTTAAGCAACCTTTTTGCAGTGTAAAATTATTGTTGTATACTCTAAGAAAAAGTTCAGGGACCGTTCATGGACCTCTTAGTTTCTATTTGGAACGATATATCTTAAAGAGAGTAATTAATCAATTGCTATCTACCGAAGATAGTAGTCCTGCTAAATTGTCAGTAAACTAATGCTGGACTACATGTAGGGTGTGTTCCTATCTATACACACAACACACCTATGTTGTTCAAATAGAACCAACTGTTTATATTAGTCGTTGTGTTTGGCTCTATTTGCGGAGGAGTTGATAGTATCGTTTATGAAAGTAAAGGCAAGCTACGAAACTCTGCTTGATAAAATATGAAATACAAAAAAGTGCAATTGTAATTACAAAAGCGCGGGTGTATTCGACAATTCTTGCCAACTGTTATGTTATCCTTACAATTAACAGTGACATCATCTTTCATGGAGCAAACCATGCAATGTCGTTGGCTTTGACTGTGACATTGTATACTTTCTCCATATTGTGTTATGCCGATAGAACTTCGCCTCATCGACTGACCCACCAATTGTGCCACAGGCTGCATGTAAGGGCTCTGTAACAAGTTCATCCCATTTCATTTCCGATTTCCCCCAAAAAACACACCAAAATACGAACATTGATGCTTCAGTATTTATGCTAACATTGCCCAAAGCCGATTCTGTCATTCATGTTTAGTAGCTAAATTGAGGTCTGCGACCGATCAATTTGCCAGGAAAATTGTCACTTCGTGTTAAATCTTTGTTCGACCATGACGCCCTGTGAACACCCTGTATAAAAACGCAACTTTGTTTTTATAAACATAGCTGGTGGATGTAATGCATGCTCTGACTGCTGAACTTAGACGAACCAATTGAAACACACAGGCCGTCATCTAGTGGTAATTTCATAAATGGATACACGATGTTTGCTTTAGGTCTCCGTGATCCCGGCTTGGCCGTCATTTTTATCCGCTTGTAAGGACATATTAGGGCAATAATTTAATTTACTAGGCTTGAGTTTCATGCCTGGGTGACGCATTATCGGTGGATAACAAAAAAGACAACATCACCTTCGCCGACATAATAGAAAGCCCGCCCGTCTATCCGCCGTTACTTAGCGTAATTTGTTGGTAATGACTGCGCCGTGTTTTTATTAGCGCACGGGAATGACATCAGAATTGCATGTTTGGCATTACAGTGTGGTGATTAGAAACGACCAGATTTATTTTGTCATGTTACAATAACGGGGATTGATATTTGACTAACACCTTATGTGGCATCCCTTTGTTTTGTTAATAAAAGTCAACATAGGCGATGGTTACAGGGATTTTTGTCGTATCGTTATTATTAGATTACTGTCTTGAAACTCATCATTTTGTCATATGATTGGATCGGTCAGGGCGCGTCAGTACATGTGGTTGACAACCAATATTATAATGATTTTTCAACTTTCTTATACGCCCAATGGATATGTGCTATGTTGTTTGCTATCTTCAGTAGATAGCAGAATACCTCGTAACTTAGTCTGATACTACAGATTTGGTTATACCTGTTGTCTTCAGTATAGCAATTACACTTTAAAATAATAATCTTCATTAGATAACACTATAGTACTAAACTAAACATCCTTACTTCAGAAGTACACACAGAAAACACTATGTAAAAAATTATGTAAATATAGAACTCCATTATTATTATGTAAGAGTTTACATAAAACATGTAATATTACCCAAGCTTGTGTAAATTCCTATGCAAAAGCTTAACACAACTGTTTACATAGTATTATGGAGTTCTATTTTTACACAGATTGTTTATTTTTTACATAATTTGTGTAATTTTTTTTTACATAGTGTTTTCTGTGTGTAGCTCGCTGCTATCTCCATATAGATAGCAGCAAACCTCCTCACTAATATTTTTTTTATAGAAATGGCTACGTTCTATTTTAATACATGAAAGTTAACCCACTTAATAATAACGCATGAATGGTTGCTTGCTATATTCACTATAGATAGCATGTTACGACTCTTTATTGATAACATATTTCAGGAGCATCTATCTAAAGCTATAGCCTTATAACGTTACGTTTAGGCCTATGTCTTGGACTATATCATCAGTATAACAGTAACACCACATTCGCTATACTTGGGTTATTCGTGGCAGAGCACAATTCCAGACAAATATACAATACTTCACATTAAACTTCTATTCCCAGGATAAGGGTGTATCGTTTGAATTCAATTATTGTACCTCATTTAAATTCTGTGGTTTCGGGAGTGTGTTTAGATTTGTTCAACTTAACATTATCGTGCTTCAAGCTCATTTGTACTAAAAGTATTCGACATATTTTAATATTACTCATTAAATTTCGATTCTACAAAGGTTTTTGATTATCATTCTAGTCTCATAGGCCTACATCAATTTGTATCGGAAACAAAAACATGTATCTAAGTTAGTACAATAATATATCACTTATACAGTGTATGTCAGCATTACGTTAGTTCCTTTGGTGTATGGTTGCATACATGAAGTCTGATTTTGGGGTATTTTAATTGAAAAAAAAACAGAACACCGCGCAAACCTACTATAAAATGCTATTGTAGCTGCATGGGGTATGGTGACCTGTCGGGATTTTGAGAGGAAAATAAATTGTTTGATGTTTGAAAACTTTGTTTAACATCTATTAAATAACCATCAGCGCAGTCAGGCTAACTTAAGTTCATATTAAGCTTAAAGTGTGGGAAAACATCCCATGCTGTGCCTGTGTTTGTCAATCCCATGTCTCGACAGATACTTGGGACGGGAATCATCAAAATTGACATAATATTGCAAACATCGTGTAATGAGACCGTCCGTCAAAACCACTAAACAAATCTCTGTGGTGTTAAGTAATTGTGCAATTTACTATGGAAAATCACCACCAATCGTTGCTAATTTGATAGCTAATCTACTGAGATTCATAAATTTGTTGATGCAGGGCTAATCAAGCACGTCTGTAATTTATTTAAGTCATGTTTGGTTAATTAGCCTTACAGATATTGCCTTTTTTTAGTGGGCAGTTGTGCGTTGACCACAGTTTCCCACGTCCATCAAACGCTTAACATATAGACCGTATAAGAAAATGTATAAAGAAAAGCATTTTCCTAAGATATTTCGGAGACAAATATAGAACAAAATTGATTTATTTGAGAAAACCCTACCACATCAAACCAAATGATTTCAGTGAGAACTTAAGGACGCTCACATACAGTCTGATACACTGACAACGTGTAAAATGATAGCGTAATGTCAAAAATAAGGGGGGGGGGCGGCGCAGGCGCCCTGTTAAAAAGGCGCCCTGCCAAAAATAAGGGGGCGCAGGCGCCCTGTCAAAAAGGCGCCGTTTCAAAAATAAACTATAGTTAGCCAGAATGACATACGGTATGTTTTTTGTTCTTTTCGGTTTATAAACATGATAAATACTGTTATACATCAGTGTTAAAAAATCCTTAAAAAGGTAGTCACTTCATTTTAGATGCACTAGAAGCTGATAAAAACATTGTTTGATTCATGTACTGCATGTGTACAATGGTGTACATAATCTGGGGCCTACCTATTTATCTCAGATTTTGATGCCGTATGTCTGTCCAAGAGCTGGTTTGAGATCTTCCAACGACACTTTCCGCCTTGTTGTACCTTTCAACAAACATACTAAGACTGAAACCGCTTTCTCATATATCGGTCCAAGGCTGTGGAATGATCTCCCACTCTCCATACGCACCGCATGCAGTGTCAAATCTTTTAAAAAGATGCTTAAAACTCATCTATTTCCGAAGGTGTAATTTGTTGGTCAATTTCGGATGCAAATGCACCCTTTTATAAAAAAAGTGTGTGTTTTTTAATCCATGCTTATTAATGCTTAAATTGTATCTGTATATTATTACATTGTATATCTAATTATTTTTAACCTATCTTTAATGTACATTGTACTTTGATTGGTATTTTTTATTATTATGCTTTTATATTATATAATTCCTGCACAGCGCATTGATCGTGTTTTTGGAAATGCGCTTAATAAATCACGTTTTCATTCATTCATTCATTCAAATACGTATGATGATGATAAATTAGATATCTCTGAAAGTGTGAAATCCAACACACAACAGCACGTGCTAAAATGTAATTGGCGGTCAATTGTCAACATTTTGTTTTGATTTTTAACTTTACTAAAAAGTGTATTCAAATCAGAATTCTCTATACACGTTTTATACATCATTGTTTGGTGAAAATGACGGTCTTGAAAACCACAACAAACGCTTTAATTCAACAGTAATGTGATTTGCTATCACAAAATGTAATAATAAATAGTAGCATTTTATTTATTATCCGTATTAAAATATTAAACCATACAACTAACACAATAGTCACTACAATCGACCATTCCTTCCTTAATTTGTTCTATGCTCATTTTTCTTCAAAAGATTTTATATATAATTTCAAAATGAGCATCTCATAGTATCCGTATTAAAAAAGACAAGCCTTTTCAAAAACATTACGTCTTCGGTCGATCTATACAATTTACCAATTTTTTGCTTTAACAATGGCTCTCTGACAAATTACAGCAACTTACTACTGATGACAAGTCTATTTGTAGCTATGTAATCAAAAGAATTCCTTTGCAAATTAAATTTAAGAGAAAATGGGACTTTAAAGTCAATGTATTACGATGGTGAAAATGAAAGGGACTTAGAAGAAGCAATTAATTATAATCCGCTGCACGAGGGAGGGTTCTATTCTTTGTTACTTTCTTCTGATGGATTTTTCTCTTTCAAGAAAGTATTTTGATAAATAGCGAATTGAAACCTATTGTCACTTTCTGCTCGCTAGAGATGCTTCGACGCTGGTTTCGGCGGTGATTTATTACGTATTATTTTTCTTCACATTATTTGATATTTTGTTGTAGATTCGTGTGCTGTATATTGAATTTGATGCTTTTTTTCTTAATGCTAACCGATTTTCGTCCATGTAATATTAAAATGTGTCGGCAATATAAAAATATCAGTATCGGTATCAGATTGGGTAGTATCAGCAGAGAGATGTTATTACACCTCCCTGGTATCAGTGTCATCCTTAAAGACGCTCGCTGTTATCGAGTGAAGATAGCAGGTTAACATTTCTGAAGTATCATCGATAAAGACATTTGCTGCTATCTACTGAAGATAGCAGACAGACATTCCCAAATTATTGTCGTTTAGAGGTTTACTGGTTTCGCCGGCACTTCTCAAACTTCAGTAATAAGTTGGAACGTCAATCCAGTGGAACGGATATATGCGTTTCTTGATACCCAATAGTTTGTTCCGTTTCAGCTCCCTTTTTGACAAATTTAGGCGCAAGCCGAATGTCTCCCTACGTTCAAGACAAATTAAAGTCTAAAAAGGGGATGTATGTGTATAATTACGTAAAACGGTGATTCTTAAAAACAGGGCTTAGGTTAGTTGATACCTCCCTTAATTGTCGAATTACGTGTATATAGACGTGCAGACCAAGTCAATACATTAATGAGAACATTATAGTTTTGGAAACGGTAATCTGATAATACATACGACAAAATCGTAACCATCCTCTGTGCTGATTTTAACCTATTTTGAATAAACGTTATTTAAATCAAATAATAATCCTTTTACGTTAAGAGGACAATGTTTCTAAGCGGTACCGTATTACATTACTATAGTCTTTCCTTGAGTACATAATGGAGCATTAGTATTGATCAAAATAACGAATGATCATTTAATTGTAGAAAAATATGATCATACATTGCTATCTTCAGAAGATAGCAACATTTGTTACGCTCTCCACATTAAAGCAATTCTTGTTTTTGTTTTGTTATGTTTGTTTGTTTGTTTGGGTGTTCTTAGGTGTTTTTATGGTCGTTCATTAGTTCATTTGTTTGATCGCTTAATCATTCGATTTGCTTCATTTGTCGTTGTGTACGTTGTGTGTTCATTCATTCGTTAGTTCGTTCGTTCGATTGGTTTCATACCGGCGATGGGGTGAGATGGTATTTGTATTTATTTATTTATTTATTTATTTGTTTATCTCTAAGCACATCCCATCATTGCGATTCTAATACTCATGCAGGCCACTATTCACTAATTAACCTGTTCTAGAAAGCTTTAGCATAGTCATTAGGAAACAAAATCTCACGCAATTTGATTACTAACACTAAAGCACGCAAGAAAAGACAACTTTGTCATAATCAAATTACCTGCACACACACTTTACAAATCGACAGGTCCAATCAAGAACGCCCCATGCGCTACGGCTGCCGCGTGTCACTTAGCATTAATCTAGATCTTGAGTCTCGGTTACAAACCTTTACGGAGCAAATAGCAGCTATCTGTAGTTACGGCTTTTTACACCAACATCTCCTACATACACCCGTGCGTTTTAACGTCTATTGCGATCTATGCATACAAAACCTGACGACTATAGCCTTGGGCATCAAATTGAGTATTACAACAAACTTGTGCAACGGCGATATGTCGACGTTGACTTTATCTATTTACGCGGGTGCGCAAATTAAAACGCTTTCACGCAAATTAAATAATGCAACAAAAGACCCACGGTGTAATTCTTTTTGGCTCGACGATGAAAAGAAACGCAACAAATTTAAGTTTTGTGATGGGGTTTTTCTGAATTACATCTTGTTATGATCGTATTAACGTCGTGTTTGGAGCAGATCAGTGCGCTCTAATCGCTTAGGCGTACGCTATGTAATTACATTAGAGGATTATTCGGTAGCTGGTTGCGCGTTAGAGAGAAAGAAAGCAGATTGAAAATGCAAAGATTGAAAAGAAAATTAAAAAGAAACGGGAAGAAAAGATTCCGTCAAAAATTGAATGCAATCCTATTTTTATATATTGGTCGCTTACTGCTGACTATCTACTCTATTCTATTCACGCTTTTTGTCAGCCTTTTCTTGAACTAATCACGGTGTTATGTGAAAGCACCTTGACGTATTACAGACGTATTCTATCGTGTATAAGGTTTGTTATTAAAGGCCTACAAATAGACATGTTTGTCTCATCAGTTTCCCGCACGCATTGAGAAGGAAAAAAATAATATCAATATTTATTGCGCAGCTTTTCTTACTTGATTTAAAATCGAAGACTTGTTACAAAATATAGCAATATTTTCCATACAGTCACTTTATTTAACATAGCAGCAACAAAAAAATACCGCGTATCACACAACCGTTTTGGTTGGCTAATTGTGAGACAAAACGCAAACGTTTTATTATTTGGCATTATAAAGAATTAATTAACTTTTGCAAAATGCTTTTTAATTAAACGCCTTTAACAATTTCTTTTCATTTCTTTTCTTTCTTTTTTTTTGTCAGTAAAAGGTTTGTATTCAACTTGTATATGTCACGTGAGCTTCACGTGCCGGTCACGCGACAATTTATCCACACAAATAATTGGCACAATTGAAAATGTCAAGACATTACCCAACCCTATCCTATTCCTCCCTGTGTCGTCTAACAATTTAACGCTGTAAATATGAAATTAATGTACCGGAAAAAGTCATACAGTCAACATTATTATTTTACAGGAAAAGTACAAATAAGTAACGTTCCTCTCCTCTCACGATTCTTTAAGGCCTATATTTTTTTCTTTCATATTTTCTGATCACTTATCTGATGGCCATGGTATTCGACAATATACAAGATTCTGGGGGTGGGGTACTCGCCTTTGATTTTGGAGGGCCGTGTCCAGTGGCGTACCGACCGGGGGGGCAGGGGGGGCAAGTTGCCCCCCCCTGGCTCCAAATACCGGGACGCTAAATTCCCAAGACCGGGTCGCTAAATTTGCATAAGGAAAAAAAATAGGGCCTAAAACACTGAGGAATTGGCATTATTTGTTAACCGTTGTGCTTTTTTGAGTCCAAAATTTTAAGACCGTGCGAAAATTTGTTGACTGTGCGAAATTTTGTGACTGTGCGAAATTTTGTGACTATGCGATTTGTGACCCCCCCCCCCCCCCCCCCCCCATTTGGTGACTATGCGATTTGTGACACCCCCCCCCCCCCCCCCCCCCCCCTCCCCCACTTACGTGAAATTCACGAGTTGACTGACTGGGAAAAAATTTGGGGCAACCTTTTACGAAAATTTACCGGGAAATTTACGCCACTACCGGGACGACATACTTCTGCCCCCCCCCCCCCCCCCCCCCCCCCCCCCCCCCCCCCCCCCTGGCTCACATGCCGCGGTACGCGCCTGGCCGTGTCGTCAATTGCTATAACAAAATGACCAAGAAGGGGCGTATTGTTGTACCATATGGCCGAAATACGACCCATGTAATGTTTGCGCAACGCCTACTTGTTACTTATGGTCCTTTGAGTCACCACCTTCCGCGCCCCTCCCTGATGCAAGTCTTATAAAATAGAAAAATTACATGTATACTAATGGCCAACGATACACAGTTAGTAAGCGATACATACATACATGTAGTTCCCGAAACTGAATGCATCCAAATATCGACATGGCAATTAATCGGCACTGTTCGTAACAATCGGAGCAAAACAGGCGGGGACCTGTATCTCGTTAAGAACACGTTTGTGCATTGATTGAACATACTGTCAATATAGAATGCTAACTATACTAAAGAGTCTGATGATAGCGATATCCATTTGTCTGATAATAGGTCATATCAAATATATATGAGATATTATTAATATCAAATTGATAGCGATATTTAATATAAATTGATTAGATTTCTAAAGAACATAGGTACCAGGCCTATCAATTTAATTGCCCTTTCTTCTTTTTTGAATGGAAAATGGATCTGGGAATCTATTATTTCGTTTTCATTTCATATTGTCTATGAGGTTTTGCATAGTAAATCATACTATGGGGTTGACGAAATACTGCTGCAAACCATTTTGATCGAACCTTGGACTAATTTTGTAATATTGACAATGGCATGGTAAGGCAGGGTGGGCCAATTATAAGTTGGCATTTGACATAATATTACTTTTTTGGATGCGCGGTAAACGTATCGTATATAGAAGTTGTGCATGTCATATCATGTTTATATAAAAGCGAATCGATATCACAAACTGCAATTTCATTTCAACAAAAATGAATTTGATTTTAGACGTTGTGATTTCAGCTTTAAAAAAAATACGATTTGGATGTTTAACCCTATAGAATTGTTTTGCCATGCCAGTAAATGATTCCATCGCTATATCGAAACCCTTTTGCTTTAAAGGTGCCATGCCAGATCATTAGGGAGCACATCAAAACTCGACCGCCCGGCAACCGCCGGTTCCGTGTGGTTCCGTGCGGTTGCAGCCGGTTTCTATTGTTCTAAACAATGATATGCGGTCGAGTTTTGATGTGCTCCCTTACTAAATGTCACCACTCGGAAGTCCATTCAAATGATAGAATCAGGTCATACAAGAGCCTCGGAATAACCATCTAATACCCTTCACAAAATTAGGCCTATACATAACTGTACGGTGTATGTTTTACGAAATGAACAGGCATTATATATCTCTCTTAAATCAATTAAGATTGTGCTGAGGGAAGGATCTTAAAAGATTGACAATGTTCAATCTAATAATAGAGTGAAATTTCAATATATCGGACTGAAATTTCACTCTATTAGATTGAACATTTTCCATCTTTAAAGATCCTTACAGGGACATTTCACCTTTTTTCAAATGATCTATAATTGAAAGAACAACGTCACGTGCATTAAAATCAGGGATATACACGATGATGTTGCTTGTTACTAACTTTCATGTTTAAATGACAATAACGCTGGTTACATATTGATAAACTTACTATCATGAAGCTATTAAGTGTAGCAACTTGGTATACAACATTTAGCTCTTATTTGAGACTAAAGTTTATTATAGTTTGAATCATAAGATAAGTGATGCCAAATTAAAAATATGCTTATTATTATTTATTGATCCGTTTTAACAACAGAGATTTAGTTCCATATTCTTTATGGGAACATTCCTATGTATCGTACGCAAGTTACAAATCCGGCGTATATGACCACAAAATAGGATACCGGTATATGTTAACAATGTTTGCTGCATATCGGCTGACATGGTCGCGTTGCTGTCTTCTGAAGATAACAATGGATCTTGGTGGGTCAAATAAAGAAAGTAAAACACTTGCTGAATACACTTCAGCACAATTGCTCACTTCGGTTGTTATCACTTGAAGATATTGCTGCTATCAACATTATACGACTTGCTGATGCCGACACGTTTTGGTTTCGTTGTTACTGAAGATAACCTATATTTGCACATTGATGCTTTGTCAGACCTATATACTTTTGTTAAACATAGTGACACATAATGTTGTGAATGTATTTAGGAATGTAATCCTGTTAAAAATATTTGGCGTATGGTTCTTAATTTGCATTTTTGAGATTTGAATAATTAATTAGCTAATTTGCATATTTGATAAGATATCGAACTGTTTGTCAGTTAAATAATACATCTTCACAGGTATCCATCCTACCAAATGTCATAAGTTTACTACGTACAGAACTTGAGATATTTAGTTACGCATATTTGATTAGCTAGACTTCGGGGATTTTTTAGGATTTCCACATTATGGATTGAAATTCTGCAAACACCGCATTTTCGATCAGGAATCTGATGTACAAATATGGAATAAAATACACTTCTGGTTTTCCATCAGCTGATAAACACGTGAGGAGTGTGATGATTAATGCAATTTTTAGTCATTTTAAGAACATGGTTATTAAAATAAAGCGGTTCAACGTTGACAAAAATCTTTTTTGGCTCAAAATGGTATTTCGTGGTAGATTTTCGACTACTTTTGGAGAATTTCAAATAACCATAGCACCAGAACGCATTACTCGATTAATATGATTCTTGCACCAACTTATATCTGTTGCCAAGATCTTTAAAATAAAAACTGTGTTGTTGAATTCCAATATATTTGAAATGTTACTAAAAGTGTGCTATACCTACTAATATGGTTGATCTCCCGAAGAGAGCATTATGGTTACATTGTTGTTACGTGTCAGAGTTGCATAAGACTTGCTAATGCTAATTTCATCGTGGATGCCTGCTATCTCCTAATTTTCTGGCATAAGGATAACTCGATGTTATACAAGGTGTCTAAATAACACTCGCTGAATAAATCCGCTGTTACAAATATTAGTTGTTATATATACATTTATATATATATCTCTCTCCCGAAGATAATCCGTGTCAACATTTTGAAACAGCTCAGGGTTGCTATCTTCCGAAGATAGCATAATGGATTCGTTGCTGATGTGTCAAAATGGTAACGCTTGCTGCTAAAGATCTGCTGACGTATTGCTCTAAGATTGTCGTTTCATAAGAAAGCCTTGAGATAGCAGAATGTTAGTATACAATGGCAAATTATATAATGTTGAACGTTTAATATTTGGTAATAATGAAGGTTGTTTAATACGAGAAACTGCATTTGGACATTTCATGAAATATCGTAAGGTTAAGGCTATAGACAACTGACACACATGTGTGAGAAAAAAGTAATAGGCCTACTCACTCAAGATTGTCTATTGACATCCTAAACCTTTGTTCTATTTACTGAGATAGCATGTAGAGTGTAACATATCTACGGTATTCCGTTATTAATCAAATTATTTATGTCTTAAGCATGCTTAGTGTAGTGTCAACTACAGTGGTGTTAGATCTATAAACGCCATCGTTTAGTCACTTTTCAAGTTCACCACATCCCTTGGCATTTTCTACACCTAAGGTCCCTTCGCCTTTACATATCCTTTGGTTATCTATGGGGACCTTCGTTGTCAGTGTCTCTTCATGTTCACGCGTCATGCGTGCTGGAATGTCATTGTCAAGGTGTCATTTCACAGATAATTTAAAAGTCAATGACATTATTAAGAAATGTTGCCGATATTAAATATACATTTTTGTTTTATACTTCAAGAACTGTTGATCTGTCGTCAATCAGAAAGCCTTGTAAGTGTGATTATAGGCCTATGGTGTTTTCAACAACATAGTGCGAAATCGGTGAAATGCCATGGGATGATGTCGCGACAAAACGTACGATTTCCACGCCGTACATTGACGGCGCATGTGTTGGGACATCAATGGGGTTTTAAACGTTGTTGTCTGGGTTTTTCCGAAAAAAATATCGTCCGTAACGAAAATGTGGAGTTGAAGAAGAACCAGCCGCTTCCCAACGAACGATACAAAATAAATGGTATCTCATCTCCGTACTTGCGTGGAGTTTACCCAGAGTGAGGAGTCTCTTTCAGAATTCCCCCCCCCCCCCCCCTCATATATATATACCCTACTCGAAAATTAACACTATTAGCCTACACATGTAATGATTTCATCCCCTCCCTCTCTTTATAGCTCGCTTGGTTGTTATCCCTTTTATAAAAAATCGTGAATCGTGCGTGACTTTGCTTACAATGTCCACATCACCAAACAGTGGCGTGTCCAAAGAGACCATGAAAACGAATACTAAAAAGATTCGCGCGTTTATCATCAAGGAAGAGATAACCGGGGAAAATGATGTGAAGTCATTCGAGGGAATAGGTCCCCCCCCCTCCGCCCCCCCCCCCCCCCCCCCCCCCCTCCAACATACCCCAACCCCACTAGAGAAATCCTGGACAGGCCACTGTCACCAAATGCTTATAAATCAAGCATATTGGAACAGAATGTTTTCATTTGAAGTTCATTATATCTATTATAATAATTCAAGTTCAAAAATCATACATGATAATCCTAATAAAATAAGTATAAATATTAAGCCTTGTATATTAAATGGGAAAATAAATTATGGTGCCGCGAAAAATTGAGAAATTGACAGATCATATACCGTACATACAGATGTATGTACAATGAATGAACGATCTGTCAATTTCTCACTAAGCACTTTACAGGTGCAGTTTGAGGGTTTTAGGCTACATTAGGATTATATTCCAACTGTATCGTATTTACCATTTCTGCTTACTTATTAAATTGGCAGCAGAGGACGAAGAATGCAAAAGATGTTTACTTGAAGAAAAGGTTATAGATTATACGACGATGCATGTACTCAAAGTATTTGGTAGTGGGGAAAATCACGATGATTGGTGACGCGAACTCAAAGAATACAGACACACTGAGGGCGGGCAGGCGGCATTTATACCGTGATTCTGAGTATGATGATTCTTTTACTCCTCTACAAAATGGTGGCGGCATATTCAGAAATATCACGGGCATTCTCTAACAGGCATTTTAGAGCTCTATATAATAGATGGCATAAGGACTGTAACTCGTTAAGGGAAATTTGGATGACTTTATAGATATAGAATTATTGTTGCAGTGGCTCTTTGATAATCATTTTCTGACGTGTGTTGGCAGCATCCCATTTCTTTCTTCTGGACTTGGCTCGGCGATTCTGAAACCACACCTGAAAGAATAAAGAAGATATGATATGAAAATAAAGAAGATATGAAAATATAAAGTTATATATTATGTCCAGTGGTCATCCTTACATCATAAGCCTTTCACAACATCTGTATTTCATGAACTAACAATTATACCATTTGGCGATGTTACCAATAATATTACTGTATATACCCCTAAATAAAATCAGAAATCAATTAACGAACAAGACATTTTCGTGAGATTTTCGCCGAAATTCAATGACTTATTACATTAAGAGCTCAGAGCATTTGCTCCGGTTACCTGGACTCTTGCTTCCATAAGTTCTAGTTCTTCTGCCAAGGTTTCACGTCTGTGAACATCCGGGTACTGGTTGCATTTAAACTCCATCTCTAATTCGATAATTTGTCGTCTGGTGTAATTTGCCCGAGTACGGCGCTGTTTTAGTGGTTTTCTCTCTTCGTCTGAAAGTATTAAAACACATCCAAATACATTTGTGTTAAAATGATATCAATTTGATCAGCATTACGGATATTTACCCAAATAACCACTATATTTCACTGTCGGCAACAACGATTGACATGACTACCCGGGAGGAAAATAAGTACCCCCATCAATAACGTTTATCAACATTTTTGGTTTTTAAGTACGGTAATTCAGTTAATACGATGAACTAAAATCATCGCGAGAAGAACATTGTTTTATCGGAGTTGTGGTGCAATTGGCGTCCAGCTTAGGTCAAGAATAGCAGGAGAACAATTCTGCTAAGGTTACGGATATGGTTATGGTGTGCAGGTAATTGACAAAAATAACCAATGGCTAAAGAAGCAGTATTGCCTGATGATTCGGCAATATATTTCCCGATTAAGGTTTCCAGATTTGGATATTTGTCTTGATTTGGTATGGGTTTTAGAATTTCCGATTAGGATACTTTAGGATTAGAATTAGGATTAAAATAAGAAGGGAGATCAAGGGATGGAATTATTAGGTATATGGTTAGCGTTTGGTTTAGATAATGATACATGTAATACAAGGATTAGCATTCGGGTTTAACATAAGGGTTAATAGTTTAGGTTTGGGTTTAGCGACAGGTCGGCCTCGCTTCGTTCGGCATTCGACAGGTAATTTTGCGAGGTGTGTTTGACAAAGACTAGGGTCTTACCTGCGTATTGGCTTGTTCCAACCAATCCAGCTGCTTGTGATGCAATTAAAAGCGCTTGTCTACACGCCTCATTTTCTGGTAGTAGACTTAGTTGTGAGTGATATACGCGTGATGAGGATGGTTTCATGGTAGTCGGAGCGGGCAGGAAATTCCCGGGCATCTCCCCTGGTCCTGATGCCGATGTCGTAAGCCTTTGTGCTGTTTGAGAATGAATTCCGTGGCATATGTAGATTGGACAAAGTCCGTAGGCTGCAGAAGGTCTGGCAATGAAGCTGTTTGAAGGTACATTATTCCAGAAATTGAAATCTTCCATCTTATTTTGCGAAAAGAAAGACGTAGTTCGGGACCAATTCTGCTCGTCAAGACTTAATTTAGGGTTTTGCGATACATTTAGAGATTCAAGTTCCATTTTTACTAATTGATATAATGAAGAATGAAACTGCGATTACATGTGCCGAATGCCAGTATTGAAATATCACACGGTCTTGACAATGGACGTATACACACGGGTTTTCCTTTCGGTGGGCAGTATTTTCATTTCATGATATAGTTTGTGTGAAAGGTTAGTTTTGTTAAACAATCTATTGACATACTTAATTGGAAAATACCTTAAGCGTATAAGTTTACTTGATAAGTGTATAATTGTTTCTTGCTGGTTTACTTTAAACTTTATTCTTTGGTATACAGTAAACCTGTGATACCTGAGTTAATGTTACCTCCTGTTTATGCCCTTTGGCGTATTAGTGCAATTGTATACGCTATCCAAAACGAAGACAAATAATTGAGAAGCTTATTTTATTAACAGGCCCAAGAAATAAACACGTTTTATATAATGTATTTTCACTACACTCTTGCAACTCCTCAAAATTGCTCTTTCTTTTCTCTTTACCTCATGTCTCTTTTCTTAGTCCCTATATTATAAAGCTTCAAATGTATCCCTATCTCTATTTCCTCGTCTCAATATTTTCAAATGATATTGACAATGTTATACTGTTAAATGAGAAATCAAAGGTTATGTTAACAAGATTATCTTTTGTTTTTAAATCATTATTTTCTCTCCTTTTTTAAACCAAGTTCGATAGGATTTTGATAAGATTTCAAGAATTTAAAAATAAAGAATTATTGCTCAATAGTAACATATTATTTGTTTTTAATTATGATATCACTCTTTTTATTATTATATCACTTTGTCTTGTCGTAGTGAAATAATAATTACCAAGTGGTGAAAGAATAATTGCCAAATTAAAGAGTGTAATCTTTCGTAATTAATGTTACAATTTTGTTACAATTTTGTACGGTGACATGATTGATTGATTGATTGATTGGTTGGCTGATTTGTTGATTGATTGATTGATTGATTGATTGATTGATTGATTGATTGATTGATTGATTGATTGATTGATTGATTGATTGATTGATTGATTGATTGATTGATTGATTGATTGATTGATTGATTGATTGATTGATTGATTGATTGATTGATTGATTGATTGATTGATTGATTGATTGATTGATTGATTGAGCGATTGAGCGATTGAGCGATTGAGCGGTTGGTTGATTGGTTGATTGGTTGATTGATTGGTTGATTGAGCGATTGGTTGATTGATTGATTGAGCAAGTGAGCGAGTGAGTGATTGATTGCGTGATTCATTGATTCATTGATATGAACAGATAAATAAAATAAATGTTAGTTTTTATACAAACGCTTTATCAAACTAATTTTGCTCAAGCGCTTTACACACATGCTTTAAGCGCTTTACACACATTCCGCTGCTCAGTATAGGAAACATCAGAATCAGTTCGTTTCACTAAGGTTATTGCTGCATATCTTACAAATTCTCTAATTGCGCGTACAGAGCACATGTAAAAACTAAAAACATTCACTGACTGAATGAATAAGGAACATGGCAAAATACATTTAATTCAAAACACAATATCGCGTCTGTACCCTCCAGCTGGTATTCTTGATTGAGGGCGTAATTGGGAGACGGGTTGTATATACCGATTTCGCGCGAATAATTTTTTGGGTATCTGCATTGTCGACTTCTTAGTGATTTTGCATCAAATTTCACTTAAATCATGGCATCTAAACACGAATCATCAGTTCCAAAAAGGTCTAAAGACGATCAAGATCAGCCTGATGAACTTAATAAGTATCGCTCTCCCCTGGTGTCACGCTATGCCAGCGCAGAGATGGCCTACAATTTCAGTGAGAGGAAGAAGTTCGGCTCATGGCGTAAGCTTTGGTTGTGGCTAGCCAAAGCACAGCAGGTTTGTAGTAGCATGGAAGTACTCGTACTTCATTAGCGAGGTCAACACAATTCGCTATTTCCTATCTGCTAGTGTGTGAAAATATCGGTTGGTAACTCACCATTTAAAAGTGTTTTCGAGAGTCAAATCAAGCACTGTAAAAAATCTTTGGTAAGACAAATAAATAATGTATCTTCCAAGTCATGTATTTTTTTCCCGCAAAGAAACAACTTAAAGACCAAAATTAAATGCATAAAATATGACACCAACGTGATCACTTTACTAGCGTAGCATGCGTAGTGGGCGGCGCCATTTTGAATTTTTCAATTTCTCGCGAGAGATCACATTGTTTATTTGATGCTTTAGAAAGTAGTTCCAGGCAAGGCAATCTATTTCATGAATGACATCATTTTAAAGGGAAAAAAAATTATCTATCCGCTGATACCAAACACGATAGCATTCGTTACAGGGGAAAAAATTCTCATAAGCTTGAATTTAGACATCAAATTATGGTAAATTTTACTTGATTTTCT
Source organism: Ophiura sarsii (assembly GCA_035610835.1). Lineage (NCBI taxonomy): Eukaryota > Metazoa > Echinodermata > Ophiuroidea > Amphilepidida > Ophiuridae > Ophiura > Ophiura sarsii. Next base: position 60,969,853 of record CM069451.1, read on the forward strand.
TTGTCAAAATAGATCAATTAAAGGTATAAGGAGGCTATGAAACCGGTATTAAATGAAAATATGTAGTTTTCTGAACAAGTTACATGTGTTTATATTGAGCTGGAGCATAGAGCATAGTCGCGCAATGGGGATTTCCCGAAGTTTATGCATTGGTTGGTGCTTTAGAATGATCATGTTGAAGTCATATTTTATGTATTTTAAGTAGTTTCTTTGCGAAAAACAACAACATGGCTTTGAATAGTGTCTAACCGATCAGATCGGGAGTTTCCGATCGGCCTGATATAAGTCTGATCGGGATCTGATCGGTGGTCGGCAAAATTCCTTCATCTACCGATCTGATAAACCGATCAATCACTATAGTATGAAAACCCAATTAAAAGCTTATCATGTCGTCTTTTCTCCATTAAAATTCCTCTCAAACTCGCCTTCTTACAATGCTTACTCCTTCACATAACATATACTAGTTAATTAGTTTATCCAGGTGAATTTAGCGAAGCCTATAAAAAGTATAAGGGTACAAATCCTTTCAAACTCGCCTGTTTTCAGATTAGTTCGATCGGCGGGATTCAGCGAATGTACATTCAATGTTTTGTTTTTGTTTTTATTACGGGAAATACCCACGTCATGGCCCGCCAGAGGCGTTATCAAACAAGGCTTGTCATTGGCTAGGGTACGTTTCACTTCTATGTACTAAAAGATTCACTAAACTAAGTTAAAACTTCGGGTTTCTGGATAGAATTAAATATATTGAAAATCTCAAATACATTAATTTACTATCAGGTATCTGTGTTTATGAATTATGATGTATTTTTACAACAAAGAAAGAATTGTGGGAATACCCAGCGTGCCGTGTGCAAAGCTTCAAATCGCACATGGTCGGTAGCAAGCCGCACACAATCGCAACGTTTGTAAAATGTAAACAATGACTTGACACTTGATTGACAGTTGTCCTTATAGAGACATGGACCAGGTAAACACAATAAATAAAAAGAGTAAATAATTATATTTTTTATTTAAACAATTTGAACTTGTTTTTCACTCGTTATAATCTGTTTGCTAAGTACACAAATGCTACTATATTTACACTTTGTACGGCAACACACACGAGGGAAATGTACTGTTATTTAGGCATTGCAGTTCACTTGCGCATTTAATCGGTGATCGGATCGGATCGGCCGATCAAAGAGGAAATGATCGGTGATCAGCGATCGGCTGACATGAGCTGATCGGTTAGACACTAGCTTTGAAGATACATTATTTGTCTTACCAAAGATGTTTTACAGTGATTGATTTGACTCTCGGAAATATTTTTAAATGGCGAGTTAACAACCAATATTTTCACACACTAAATAGGTGAATCGCGAATTGTCTTGACCTCTGTGATTCGATCACTCCGAAAATTGGCAGACAGCGATGTGTGTTCAATAAATCTTTTAAAAATCATAACTTTGCCAAATAATGGGGTATGGACATGATTTTAGAAAGCTTTCCATTGATACCAAATGTGTTGGGGTTTAATGTAGAAATAAAAAATCAGTTGACCTCCCTAACTTCATGGAAGTATGACTACGAGTACTTCGTGGAAGTACTTCTTGGAAGTACTCGTACTTCTATGATAGTAGTGCGTGCATAAAGTAAACTTACCTGCAAGCGGCAATCCTGTATTTTAGTGTGATAAACTAATTTGACGGAATGAATTGACTGAATATAACAGTCCTAGCAGGTGGCTAAATTGTCCAGCCCTGGCAAATTTGCCAGTGCCCTGTTACAGTTAATCCAAAAGTAGCGCTTTCACACAAAAAATGGCATATTCTACCCTTCATATATATGATATCAATTGTTTAACTCAATACCTAAATAGTTTGTGTCGCTTCAAAAAAATTCTTGGTTGCGTTTTTGCCAGAAGAATGATGAAATGTCAGTCATTTTGTGGTAAGTGGACATTTTGCCAGTATTTACAGTTAATCCAAAAGAACGCTTCCACACACAAAATGGCATCTTCTATCCTTCATATATCAACCTCCCCTCCCCACCACAAACACCCTCCCCTCCCATCCCCACCACAAACCCCCTCCCTTTCCATCCCCACCACAAACCCCCTCCCCTCCCATTCACAAAACCCCTCCCCACCACAAACCCCCTCCCCACCACAAACCCCCTCCCCTTCCCATCCCCACCACAATCCCCCTCCCATCCCCACCACAAACCCCCTCCCTTTCCCATCCCCACCACAAACTCCTCCCCTCCCATTCACAAAACCCCTCCCCCACCACAAAACCCCTCTCCCACCCCATGTATCCACAACCCCCTCCCCATCACAATCCCAACCCTAAGGCTAAACCCCCTCCCCTTCCCAACCCCACCACAAACCCCTCCCCCACCACAAAACCCCTCCCCCACCACAAAACCCCTCCCCCACCACAAAACCCCTCCCCCACCACAAAACCCCTCACCACCACAAACCCCCTCCCCTTCCCATCCCCACCACAAACCCTCTCCCCAGGGCCATCCCTGCCCTCCACCACAACCCATCCCTACCACTAACCTCCCTCCCCAACCACAAGCACCCTCCCCATCACTAACCCCCTCCCAACCATAACCACAAATACCATCCTCATCACAAACACCCTCCCTATACCCCCACCTCACACCAAACCCCCCTATTACAAAAATCACATGGTATCGTTGCGCCGCCCATCACTACAAAAACTTTTTAACAATAGACAAAACTTTTGCTTGATGCTGAATGGATGTCTCTGACACACCCCTTGTATTTCATTGGCCACAAGTACTCATTTAGGCTAGTGGATCCACCCAGATATAGTGCTGGGAGATATCAAGCCTCTCAGTCTCAAACCCAATATCACAAAATGTTCTTTTCAACAAGTATCAGAATTTGCTTAATTCAAACAGGAAATCAAACATAAACCTTTCCCCAGCAGATTTTTACTCCATTGGAACAATTATTTTGGGTTTCAAACATGACAAATAGTGAATTTATTACGCATTTTGTCTTGCTGGCCATATTTGCCCACTTAATCGGTGGGACAATTTGGCCACCTGCTAGGACTGATAATATACCGAATGACCGTCAATATAGTATCTATATATTATATAGACAGTCAAACTCAAACTGCATGAACTAAGTATGACTACATATAGAGTAGACCCATGGTGGCTTTACTATCATTCATGCTACATCATACTAAAGCCACGCAATTTCCCATAGACCGTTCACGTTGCGTAAATCAGCAATGAGAACCGTTTCAAATTTGGTCTACATGAGTTCTTTTTCTCTTAAAATGGGCTCTAAATGTTCTTCTTCTTCTTCTTCTTCTTGAATACTTTGCAACATTCCAAGTGGAATCAAACGTGAAGGGGGCTTGAACACACAGGACGTGTTAACTGTGCAACCCCTGCCCTGTGACCTAGGACTGATGTGTGTACAGCCACAGACCGGGATGATCCCCTACTCTTCACGCTTTTACAGGATTGGTAACTTATCATTGTTCAACTGGGTTTAATCTCATGTATTGCCTCTATGGCCTGTACTTCTTACTTACCTACCTGGCAAAATGTCTTCAAATGTGACGATGGACATAATCATGTTGCATACCCAAAACTCTTTTCTTTACATTTTATTTTTACATTTTACATTTTATTTTGTATGCAATTTCTGGACGCTCCTGTGAAACTTTACTACAATATTCATACACATGTTGTGGTACAGCCAAGTACAAATATTTTATAATATTTTATATTGCAGACCCTTGGTCTTCACATCACGGACGACCAGCTAAAGGAGATGGAAACAAACCTAGAAAACATTGACTTTGATTTGGCCGCTTACGAGGAGAAGAAACGACGACATGATGTGATGGCGCATGTCTATACTTTTGCACAGTGCTGCCCCAAGGCAGCGCCAATCATACATCTAGGTGCAACCTCATGTTATGTTGGGGATAATACTGTGAGTATCAACTTTTTGTAAGCATGCTGAAATAGTTTCATCTTGACATTGATGTGTTAACAACAACACAAATTGAATAAAAAAACAAGGTAAACATTGCACCTGATGATGAAATTAAACTACAACAATATTAAAGGTTGATGTTCCGATTTTCAACTTGAAGTTTTCTATTCTACATGAAAGGTCATCCTTAAAAAAGTCGTGTTCCAAAGTTTGAGTTGCATAGCTCTAATGGTTCTTATTTTAGATGCACAAGATGCTGTGAACTGTACCCATTGAGTAGCACACAAACTATATCGGTGGTTACCACCATTCGCGGTAATTCGACGTTATTTCATCGATTTCTCCGTAATTATACCGATTTAGGCCGTCAAATTTCAGTATGATGATGAGAAAAATACGAGCTTTCATATGATATGAAAATCTCCGTATGTTTGAAATAATTCTGTGTTACGAAAATGTGATCAGGTTATCTACCTTTAAATGATTTAATTTATTGAAATCAGGGCACATTATCTGTGATATTCATTTTTATTTTAGGATTATTTGGGTGGGTGTTCTATTGAAGCTTTTTGTCGATATCTTGATACGTCAATCCTGTATATTGCTGCTTTAGACACCAGAAATAGGCTACACATAATATCTATGACAATTGTTATAGCATGAGAGTTAGTTAGAATGAAACTAAGTCTTTAATTAACTGACCAATACTTCTTTATCTTGTTGCATTGCAGGATTTGATGGTGATCAGGGACGCTTTCAACATCATTCTGCCCAAACTTGCCCGATGCATACAGAGGTTGGCAGTATTTGCTGATGAGTATAAGAATCTACCAACCCTGGGATACACTCATTACCAGTAAGATTCCTTGAAATGTTACTAGATTAATAATATTCAAAAATCTGATGCAGAAAGCGGCATAGTGTTAAATTTAAGTTTTTATTTGACTAGATGTGCAAACCAGATTTCTATTTTGCACATGTAGTCGTTGTCAGCAGATCCTAGGTTACTTTTGAGCGCTTGCAAGGCAGATAGTATAGTACTAAGTAGGCAACTGCACATGCTGATGTATGGTACATGGAACCTTTTATAATAATGAAATATGCAAATTATCAGATTTGAATATTTTGTATTATTATTAACACCGGCCTCCCAAATGGTACAATAAATGTGCAGATTGAATATTGTGCAGATTGAATATTGCAAACCATATTTGTTAAATATTGCTCAGCGCAAAAGATGCGCGCATGAGTTTGTATGCACAGATGATGCGCACAAGTAAATGTGTCAACTTACAAGTGTAATATTTTTCTAGCTCATGCAATATATTCTTTTATCATTTAGTAGACATGAATGCTGAAATGCAATTGGTTAATGTCCCAATGAATATTTTCTCGTATTCTGTATCTGATGACTGATATGAGCCTGTATTAGTCTATAATTTTATCACAACTCTGATTGGTTACATCAAGGATTGGATTGATCCATTATCATTTTTAGGAGTTAGATGTGGACAGGGTGGCGGTGTTGGGTTATGGATGTGGGTTTGGGGCTGAGGTGATAGGGGAAGTGGGGTTGATCTGTCTTTTTGTTGGTTCCCGGTATCATTTCTGTGGTTCCCAGTGTTTTGGGTTCCAAGGTGTTTAATTTGTGCTCAATGCATGTTGGGGTTTGATGAGCGGTGTGGTGAATGACGGCGAGCAAAAATATTTATTTTTGGTGGTTCCCAATGTCATTTTGGTGGTTCCAAGTGTTTAAGGTTCCAAGTTATCTAAGTGCTAGATATATTGGGGTGAGGAGGCAGTGTGGTGAATTAGGGTAGGGGTGAATTGACAACAATGTTTTTAGTTGTTCCAAGTGATTAGGGTTTAGAGATGTTTAAGTTTAATTATTCCTCATTTACTTTTTAAAATGCATTCATGTCTGCTAAATGATAAATTCGTTACCCCCTGATTGTTCTCATGCAATACAGAAAATATCTATGGTTTGTTTCCAATATCACATGAGGCGAAGATATTGGAGCAAACCATAGATATTTTGCCATATTGCATGAACAAACAGGGGATAACTAATAGTATCACACGAAAATAAGCCATTCCATATTATATGCTACGATGTGGTAATATTTGTGAGGGTTTTATTTTCGCGAATTTCGTGAGTGGACTTGAAAACACACAAAAATATAGACACAGAAATATTCTTTTGCAATAGAGTTACATTATAATTAATGTAAAATCACGTAAATATGTGTACCCAAGAATTACTACTTGTACAGTAATTATTTGATGATTACTATATTTCTACCAGTGTATGTGTAATGGTTTATGATCAATTCACCACAATCACATTGATTGAATATTTCAGACCTGCACAGCTGACAACTGTAGGTAAGCGAGCCAGCCTGTGGATCTCTGACCTTGTGATGGATCTACGCAACCTGACGAGGGCGCGTGATGACCTCAAGTTCCGTGGTGTGAAAGGAACCACGGGGACGCAGGCCAGCTTTCTGGCGTTATTTGAAGGCAACAGTGACAAGGTTGAAATGCTGGATAAACTTGTGACACAGATGGCAGGATTTAAACAGTAAGTAAAGCAAAAAATGGTGAGTCTCACGTTTGCAAGTCTGTTAAGACTTGCATACCTGAGGCTCACTTAAAAGTTAGAAATACTGTTTGTCAATTTGCATCAAATTAATAATATATCAGGAGAAATGTTTACTTAGTTCTCTGGGTTACTAGAATAATCAGTTATAATATCTTGCCCCAGAATAGCCCAGTGCACATAAATGCTGAAGAAAAAACACCTTGTGCTTCTGACCGGATTACAACCGGTAACCTGAGCAAAAAATCCACAATGCTATAACCACTTAACTACAGAGGCAACTGGCAGGGGAGTGCAATATTACAATTTATAGGTATTAAGTTGTTCTTCAATTTCCTAGCAAAAGTCATCAGGGCGATGTGTTATATTACACAACAAAAGCTAGTTAATAAGTTTTTTGTTCGGAATATTATTGTGATCTTTTCTCAGCCCTGGCTTAAGTATACACATTTAGTGCAAATAACATGTGTATTCAGCAAGAACACAACCACTAAACTTGGAGTATGTAAGAGTTGATCAAACATCAAGTAGATCAGAAAACGTGTACGATTAAACATACATAAAATCTCTAATGCCTATTCCCCTCTTTATTCTACCAGCTCTTATCTTGTAACAGGGCAGACATACAGCAGGAAGGTTGACATTGATGTCTTATCAGCTCTGGCAGGATTAGGGGCATCGGTGCATAAGGTGAGAAGAACCCCATCTTCTGCAGGGTTTTTTTGGGAATAAATCTATCAGGGGGAAATAGGTCAAATGAGGGGGAAAACTGAATGCACCACTTATGGATTGACTCCAGGTCCCTGTGTTTGTGAGTCCACGTCTCTGACCAGTTCACCAAAACTGATCTGCATTTCAAAACTAAGTTTTCCAACAGTATATGAACAAACTGCCTTGATTCTACAATGCGATGGTGATTTAGGATACCAAGGAAGGCACTTATAAAACTCGCCCATTGCTTGTGTGTTGGATTTCGATCACGACAGGAGCATGCGCAGATGCGATTTTTGTGTAAGTGGTCTGTGATTTTGTCAATATTAAATTTTTACTGTGATTTGTCGATCTGCATTAAATGCAAAAAGAAACAACGCCCCCGGGTGGACTCGAACCACCAACCTTTCAGTTAACAGCCGAACGCGCTAACCAATTGCGCCACGGAGGCGGTTATTTACTAGGCTGTTTTGGTTTGTCATGTTCACCCGTACACTTCCCCGTACACTCCCTTGCAAAGCTGGGCATCGTTTTTTCTCAAATGTTGCCTGAATATTGTTGTTGCTGTGTACTTAAATAAAGTGCTCAACAAAAGAAAGTCGTACACTTTGTTTAGGTCATTTAAAGTAACTTTTGATTATTTTTTTACCAAACAGGCTAGATAGACATTTGGATGAATCTGTTAGGCACATTTTGATACCAAACATAACACCTAACAACAAAGATAAACCATGATTAGCACCATTTATAGAAAATTAGTCACTTTTCAAAAGTCACATTTTCAATACACTACGCGGAAGAAAACACCAATTGTTAACAAGCACATAATGCCCTTTATGTTCGGAATCAAATATCCCGCTCACTAAGTGTACACCCAGCGCAAGGTAGTGTATACGGCTGCACTGTGTGATCGATTGCCCGCCGGTCAGGCTGGTTAATAACAGTGTCACACACGGGGTGAACCTCGCACACACACATTTTCCTCCCGTGTAGTAATTGAAAATGTGACTTTTGAAAAGTGACTAATTTTCTTTAAATGGCGCTAATCATGGTTTATCTTTGTTGCCAGGTGTTATATTTGGTATCAAAATGTGCCTAAAAGATTTATCCAAATGTCTGTCTAGCCTGTTTGGTAAAAAAATAATCAAAAGTTACTTTAATTGACCTAAACAAAGTGTACGACTTTCTTTTGTTGAGCACTTTACATGTGCTGTCTGTTGAACTTGGAACCAACGTTTAATTTGAACTGTCTATTTTCAATAAAAAAATACTCCAATACGGGAAAAAATTCACAAAAGCTCACAGACAACAAATAAGCACATCATTTTACTCAACCTAGAATTTCAAACCTACAAATTTGGCGTTCCGAAAATATTGATGATGTGAGTGACGTCATTTAATGAGCGGCGCCCTTCACGAATTAGCTCATTAGCATAATTTATGTCCGTGAAATGTATCACGCAGTTTGATAAGTGGAAGGTTAGGTGTAACGTTACGTAACGTTGTGTAAAGATTATTGTTCAGTTTGACACAAATGCTGTGAGGATGGTTGTCATTTTGCTCACATTTGTGTTCAAGTTTTCAAATGTTCAAGTAAAGGTTGTAAGAATTGTTCTCATTTCCAAAGGCTACATCAGCTCCCACGATCTCATCTGTTTGAGTTACAGATAGTCAATTCTTGATTGCAGAGAGAATGCAGCATAATAGCGAAATAGTGGAACTAAGGGATAGAGCTTGACGCCCTTTATTTATTTATTCATTTATTTATTTATTTATTTGTTATTCGGCAAAATCGACATCAACAATACAAAAATAATCAAGCACATAGTAATAACATATAACAACACGAATATATTCAGACAACCAAGTCGATAAGCCAGGATAACCCATAAAGTTAGCTAAATATGCCGCAGTGTTTACCGCAGTGTTCCCCAATGGCATAAAGTTCCCTAGGTCTGTTGATGTTTTGATGGTTTGTTGTTTTAGTAATGATTTATTGTAGTGCAATGTAAAGTTCCTTCCCAATATATGGAAGAAGTTCACTTTTCCAAAGACTGTAGTTCACTGCCCCTTTTCCACTGCCTCAAGCTTAAATGTTTCATTACTTTGTGAGGGTTATTTGCTAAATATTCTTATCTTGTTTGACCTTTCTAGATATCTACAGATATAAGACTCCTTGCCAACCTCAAGGAAATTGAAGAGCCATTTGAGAAGGAGCAGATTGGCTCCAGTGCTATGCCATACAAACGTAATCCCATGCGTAGCGAGAGATGCTGCTCATTAGCGCGTCACCTCATGACATTAATAATGGATCCGTTACAGACGCTGTCGGTGCAATGGTTTGAGAGAACGCTGGATGATAGTGCCAATAGGTGAGCATCAAAATGTTATGTTTGTAAAGAGATTTAGGCCCAGTTTCTATGAGAAGTATTTTACTGTTTCCTTAAGCTTAAAAAACAAAAACAACAAAAGCAATTATTACATTTTTTGTTAAAGTATTTTCATCCTTTGAACATATTAAAATAAATGGAAATCAGACTATCAGTAGATCAAATAACTAATCACTGAAATGAGAATAGTAATAATAATGGAAATTTATGAGGCGCCGGTATCCGCCGCAAGCGACGCTCATGGCGCTGCGTTTCACTGCATAACAACCAAAACAATATCAAAAAAGACATACTAAAATGCATAAATAATATGTCTTCAGGTTTTTCTTAGAAATATATATCGAGTTTGTAAGTATGGTTATTTTGCAAAAAAATTAAAAGCTACACAAAGATTTGGTGAATGACACGTGGGATGTTGAAACAAACAAAATATGGTCTTTAGGATTGAAATTTGTAATTTATGCCATTTTGACAATATAATAATAATAATAATAATAATAACAGCATTTATAATGCGCCTTTGCCAAAGGATACAAAGCGCAACGACAAAAACAATACAAACAAGGGAAAGAGCAGAACTTAGCAGAAAAGGTGTGTTTTAAGAAGGGATTTGAACCCTGTGACTGTAGGAGCACTACGAATATGAACTGGAATCTTGTTCCATTGAATAGGAGCAGCCACTGAAAAAGCCCTATCCCCGGCACACTTGTAACCCTAATATAATATAATATTTAATACTTAACAATGCCTCAATTTTAAGGATACTATTGATGATATGTATTTGCCCTTTTTACCCACAGACGTATCTGTTTAGCAGAGGCATTCCTGACAGCTGATATATTGCTAAGTACACTACAGAATGTATCAGAGGGTCTGGTAGTCTACCCAAAGGTAAGGATTAATTATTAAAGATTTCCATGCGGCAGGCGTCTGCAGACGACAATTCCAAAATTTCACAAAATGGTTAAGAAATGTCAACAGTATTGAATTTCATCACCATATTTGGAATCATCTTGTGGAATGCATTGATATAAGTACAAACATGCTATTGGTTAAGTAATACTATTGGTTAAGTAATCATTGAAATAGACCTTGAAAGTTGGGAAAGGTTTCTGAAAAATATATTTTGTATAATGGTAAAACCAATAGCCGGGTGGAAAGCGTTAAAGGTCACATTGAGGTCAAACTTACCCTCAAGCTCAGGGCCCCTTTCTTATGATTCTGTTGGGATGATGGGGGAACCTGGTTACATGGACATTTTGACTTTGGAGGGATATTTTTGGCTTTGAAAGGACATTTTAGGTATAAAAATAAAGGAATACATAGAATTTAAGGGGAAATATTCTCCTTGAAGGGAAATATTGTAAAACTAGGTTCCCAGGAAATGGGCATTTTTTCATGGTGCCCTGTGTAATGCATGCTTGCATGTTAGTCAGATAATCCAGTACAACTTGTACAATTATACAATAATATTCTGGTCAACCTATAAAAATTAAGATGACTATGTGAGGTTTTTGTAAAAAAAGGTTAAACAAAAAAAACACCTTAGACAAATCTTTTAAGATTACCATTGCATTCATATTCTAGGAATCATAATAACAATGCGACGTAATTGTTTACATGAATGGTTCGGGTAAATATGAATGGTAAATAATATGTCACTGTACCACAATAAACGTAACGGAGTAAAAACATTGTAAACAGTCAAGATATGGAGTAGTGTATGTGACACTGTTTTCAATCCATTCCTTCATCAGGTTATAGAGCGCCATGTAATGCAAGAGCTTCCCTTCATGGCATCTGAGAATATCATCATGGCCATGGTGAAGGCAGGAGGAAGTAGACAAGTAAGTTTAACCATGTACAATAAATTTACACATATTTCTCACATTAATTTTGCTAGCATGCTGCTGATTGGTATGTATGTCAAGATATGTTGTCATTTTTTAAAGCAAATTATGTTTTTATAAACCTTGGATTATGTTTATAAATGAGGTTAATGACTTTGATCAGTTGGTTTATCAGGTTCTGTGAAAATTCTTAACATATACCTCGGAATTTCCCTTGCATCTGCACCCCTCTAGAAATTCCTCGGTACTGAAAGGCAAATATTGAGAATGTTTGCAGTACCCTCTTAACAACTGAGTGCAGTCATTAATCTCTAATTAACAGATTTATTTAAGAGATGATTATATCAACATATTATTCAATGAATTGTGTCCATCATTTAGTCAATTTCCATGTTTTTATCTTTCATCAGGAATGTCACGAGCACATTCGTGAACTATCCCAGAAGGCTGCAGCCGTTGTCAAGCAGGAAGGAGGAGACAATGATTTGATCGAGCGCATCAAGAAGACACCATATTTTTCCCCCATACATCCACACCTGGATAAATTACTTGACCCTTCAACATTTATTGGTAGAGCTCCACAACAGGTAAGACAATGATTTTTTAAAGGTTCAGGTTTGAGGGGAAGGAGAACTCCTTATTTTACCCCTTCCCCATACATCCACAACTGGACAGACTGCTCTAAGAGTTATTATTTATTGGTAGATAGAGGCTTAGACCCTCGCAATAGGTGAAGTGATTGGATTGGATCAAAGGATGGATTGGGTTCCAGTTAGTGCCTGAAGTAAGGGGAAAGAGGAGAGTATATTTTGATCCATAGAGTACCCAAACAGGTATGACATTTAATTGAAGAATAATGATGGTTAGGGTTGGTGTGGTGTGTTTTGTTTGGTGTTTTTTTTTTTGGGGGGGGGGTTAAGCAAGGTATGAGACTCATGTTTTTCCCCATACATTCCATACCTGGACAAACTATTTGGCCCATCAAAATGTATTGGCAGAGCCCCTCAGCAGATTTGTTAAAAATGGGTTGGGATTAGGTTTGATTTATGGTTTGGGTTCAGCACTGGGGCAATTCCATGTTAATCTCCATACATTCACCTGTACAAACTGCTTTACCTACAATACATAATGGTAGAGCACTACAACAGGTCAGACATTGGATAAGAAAAGGTTTAGTTGGGGTTGAGGTTGGGGTTAGGGTGTGGTTAACTGGACATTAACATTTGTTGATAGAGCACCCAAACAAGTGAGGCTTTGGGATTTCTTTTAAACTTAGGAATAAAGATAGGATTATAGTTAGGGCTAGGTAGGGTTTGAGTTTGAAGTAAGAAGTTAGGGAATGGGTAAACTCCCTATATTTCCCCCGTTCATCCACTCTTGGGGGAAACTGTTTGACTTGTCAATATTTATTGGTAGAACTTCCCAAATAGTGAAACATTGTTTAAAATATGTAACATCTTTCAGAATATTATTAAATCATGTCATTTGAAGCTTATTCAATACTTGTACTGTATCCATAGGCGTATGTAGGAGGGTATTGACTCGGGGGTCTTACCATACCTTGCCGCCTCATGGACATTTTAGAGGGGGTTTGTATCATATTTTCCCACAGTGCCCTGGCGCGAAGCTACAATCATAGAAAAAAGGTGTTCGAACACTGACCCTAATTGCCATGCTTATTGGACCATAACAGGCACGCTATTTGAGTCACATGAAAATCAAAACTTGTTTCTGGTAGCCTGAAGTATCCCCTTACTCATATCCCTCCCCCTTCCCCACCGATCAATGTTGCGAGGCCCTGTGCTGATGGTGGGCAAATTGTGGGATTCAACATTGATCAGGGGGAAGGGGGAATACTTTACATTACACCTACAAAGTGTTCGAACACTTTTTTCTAACATTGTCTGAGGTTTCTTAAATATGCAGTATCATGTATCACGGTATTCATCATAACATACGAACCACTCATTCGATTTCAACGAGATTTACATATGTTTTTACTCACATAATGTGCAATACATTGTGACAAGATAGTTGCATTTGAAAAATCACTTTTTCGGGAACGGTCACTTTTATCAACTTTTTTAGCCCATTTCAACGCATAAATACCGTTTAAAACGATATGCATAAGACGTACACGGTGAATGTGTATATAAATGTTGCACAAATAATTATGTTAAGTAAACAATGATACTACTTACAATAATTACGAACTATATAACCACATAAAGACAGTAAAGAAATAAAGAAATACATAAAAGTAGATCAGAAAATAAGGGATAGAAAGAATGAAAGAACATATTATATAAAGAAATAAAGAGAGATCGGAAAAGCACCAATGCAAAATTGAAAGTTGAAAAAATGAATGCACTAAATAGATATGTAATATTATTAAACTAAATGTTAAAGAATTAAAGAAATTAATATAGACTATAGACGGCTGTAAGATTCGAACCCACGACATTGACGATAAAGGTAGCGATGATACAACGCGCTAACCAACTGAGCTAATTGATCGGTTAATGAAAACACATTTTCCAGAAGAATAGTAGTAAGCTCGGTGGTAAAGTATGAATATAATGGTAATGGTAAAACGTTGCCCGTTCCTCATTGAAATAACACGCAATGGAACGATTTACCAATGTTAAATAAAGAAAAAGTATATATTATATTTATTGAAATGGTAAATTGTTGATTACGCGTGTCATTGTATGAAGAGAAATCATAACGATTTTCCATTGGCGCTTTACCATTGACCACATCGAGCCACGTGTATTTTATGTTTATACATACTTTGCGTCATGTTTAATAGTTGACGTTTTATTCATTTCTTGAGACAAAATGGATTCATATTTTGGTTTTGATATGATTTATATTGAATTTATAATGCCGCAAATATAATATTTATTAATTAACCATAATAAAACAAATAATATGAGTGAAATAATATTAGCCAAATATAACATGCATTTTAAAATTTGAAACGCGATTTATACCTGTTGTTTGTGTCTGAAAATTGAATTTTAATACATTAATATATCATTAGGTATATCAGTGAGATGGTACGATGTTCATTATGAAAGAAATTAATAACATTAATAGGCCTGCCGCCTAAATAATCAAGCTGAAGGTATTCATATTCATCTATCCATGATCTATCACGCATTCAGGGCTATACGATATGTGCATTATGTGACCGTTCCCTAAATGTCTTTCGATTTTATTCTTCTTTGGTGTGCTTATAACTGTAGACAATCCCGAAAAGCACACGAAATTTCATTGGATTTGCTCATATAATAACAGAGTTATGGGCCAAAAACTGAAATTAGATGATTTTCTTAAGCGTTTTTATACACAATCATAGAAAAAAGGTGTTCGAACACTGATCCTAATTGCCATGCTTATTGGACCATAACAGACACGCTATTTGAGTCACGTGAAAATCAAAACTTGTTTCTGGTAGCCTGAAGTATCCCCTTACTCATATCCCTCCCCCTTCCCCACCGATCAATGTTGCGAGGCCCTGTGCTGATGGTGGGCAAATTGTGGGATTCAACATCAGGGGGAAGGGGGAATACTTTACATTACACCTACAAAGTGTTCGAACACTTTTTTCTAACATTGTAGTTGCTGCCTACTAACAAATTTTAGAGGGGGGGCTTGTGTGATATTCTTCATACTTTTAACCCTTTTTTTAGCTCTGGGGACACGGGGGCTTGAGCACCCAAAGGCCCCCCCCCCCCCCCTGGACATGCGCCTGGTATCACTCACAATTTGACAGATTTCTCTGTTATTTCATAACACCTCATCTAACTCCTTCTTACTCTATACTGCTGTGTCTTTTCAGGTTGTACGATTTCTCAACGAAGAAGTGCGTCCAGCCCTGAAGCCATTTGCACATTTTCTGGACGAGATTGCACAGCTGGAATTATGATCCATGTTTATGCCAAGTCTTCCTTGGTTGTGGCTGCAAGGGACAAGAATTGTTTGTTTGCTGTTGTTTTCTCCGATGATAAATGATATCATACAGGGTGTATAATGTGTAAATATCTTGTTCACTGTTCCATGCATAGCTATAGAATAGAGAATGTGGTACACCTATAATACTGCTCCATCTAATGCTGTTATTCCTATTGGTGTTTCAATATAGAGTAGAGTCAAAAAATGCAATAGTTGAAGGAAGCTGTTTTCTTTTCATAATCAAGTTGACATTTGGAACTATTTAAACCGTGTAAGATTGAAAAAGTGGTAGCTTTGTGTGAAATAACAAAGTCAATCACATTTACCGTATGTCTCGGATAAACCTTTTTACTGAGGGACCCGATTTCCAGATAGGAAAACCTTATTCATTTATGACATAATTGGAATTGAATGCATACATGGAAGAAACATTTTCATTTTGCTCTTACCGAACTATGGATTGCATATTGTGTCCCAAATTTAAATAACAATATGAAGTATTTGTTGACGGGATATTCATATGTGAAAATGTTATGTGTGCTGTGTCCATTGCAATTTACTGTGCCTGATGGACACACATGTAAATTGGTTATTGCAGTAAAAAGCTTCACCGAAGACAGATTGTGTATTTGATTAACTTCATTTTGTCACAGTGTTACTAACAAATGTTATTCTTGCATGCTTTTCAAAACTTTCAAAATTTAATTTGGCTTTAAAAACAAGATGACCCCCCCCCCACACACACACCCCCACACACTATTGCAGGTGTTTTTTTAATCACTCAGTAGTGAACCTTTGAAAACCTGGCATTCAGCACACGGGTATGGTAAACAGTGTCTTCAAAATAACCCACCTGGAAGGTATAGCGTGGTACACTGCCTCATGGTGCCATTGGGTTCCCTAAAAGTGTTGCAAAGAAATGAATGGGGGAAAGATTCCAATGCATAGGAGAAGTGACTGAAATATGTAAATGAATTATATGACCATCAAGTCGATCGAAGGTTGACAACCAGGAAGACTTAACTCAAAAAAGGAAATTCGGAGAACAATTGAGTTTTATATTGTATTCCATTCCAGTTGTGTGTAAAAATGAACTGAGCTTTCAACTCAAATGGGGCTGTTTTTGAGTATTGGGCAAGTCTTTTTGGAACTTAGAATTTTTGGACGACAATGATTTTGTTGGTTCCATTATCTTGATTGACTAAAACGTGAGTTAGTCTGGTTTGTCAACCCTCGAAGTATATCAGGCATCAAATGACATCAACAGTTTCTGTGAATGTGTGTCAAACATTTCCATTCCAGATTAAATTCATTTTCATGGTAGAACTTTTTAAAAGTAAAAGATAATTTTTGATTTTTCAATTCGGTTTTAAATTGTTTGAATTCATTTCCAAATCTAAAAGTTACGTTGTTTATGGTATAACCATCAAATTTGATATTTATCTGAAATTAATAATATACACAGCTATTTTCTGCATGTCTGTCTGTACATCAGGTACCGATTTTGAGGAGTAACCCAGTACTGATGGTGCACATGCAGGACCCAAGTTACTCAGTAACAAGTATAACATTAGTGGTCTGTGGAGATGAAAAACAAAAGTAAAATGAACCAGTGTCTCAAAATATTGCTATAAGAGGTGATATTTGAATAAATGATATTTACAAAAGCAGTATTACAGAAATGAGTGGTTGTTTATGATTATTGTGTATGGTTTTTTCTCTCCATAAAACAATGGTGTTAGTGAGATGAAAGATTGGTATTAGTTTATTGCAACAGCCTATTTTCTCTGGTGGGTAAATGAAAAGGCATTCCTTGACCTGGGATTGAACCTGGGACTTTTCATATACCTTACTGACTTCCTCTCCCATAGAACAAAATCTGTTACCGGACCTATCACACGTTCTTCATCTGATTCCACTCTTCTTTATGTTCATATGGGAAAAAATCGCATCAGGGATAAATCATTCTATGTGTCGGCACCCTTGCTGTGGAACAGCCTCCCAAGAAACATCAGGGAGGCATGTACATTGCCTACCTTCAAGAAGATGTTGAAGTCACACTTCTATCCTTCATACTGACTCGATTTGCATTGTATATATATTTATTTATTATTTATTCTTTATTCATGGCGCTTTGATCAATTTGGAAAGGCGTATGTATGTATAAGGTGTTTTACCAAACGGTTAAATGGCATCTAATGCTTAATTCCCATTCGCACAACATATTTAATGGGAGGTACCAGGTTTCAATCCATGTTAATAGAATGCATTTTTCATATCATTTTACAAGGGAAAGATTAGTTATTGCATGTGGTATTGAAACAGTTTTCCTCGGATGGCAAGGGCCGGCTGCTCAAATAAATTTGTACCCGACCTGGCTAACTATACAAAATAACACAATCGGACTAATTCTCAATTTCTGTTATCAATATATTGGCCCTCAATTGCTGTTTTATCAATATTTTGGCCATGTATTTATTTTAGGTTCTCTTCAAAACTTACATAGTCACAAACAATAATACAAAATACAAAATACAAAATACAAAATATAGTTTCAGTCCAATTACAATTTCAAAGTAAAGCTTTTCGGCGTTTACTTCGCACCTGTGTACAAGGGGCCTATACAATTTGGATTATTATATCTGAATTAATACCTAAATAACTAAAACCTCGTCCCTGGTCCAACTCTTATGTAGTAGTATTACAAATTACCATATCCAAAACCAATTACTCTACAAAAATAAATCCTCATCCCCATCAGGATGTTACCATAGGATTTAATTTCAATAAACCTTACTCAAAATTGCCACTCCTAAGAAAAGGACCAAAGGACTTGACATTGCTGTACGGTTTAGTTATCTTTATACCTGATTGAAAGTTCTTGTCAAATCACACGTCACTTGGAATCCGACACCGACACCCCGATAGCCGAGGTAATCCAAAGAAAAATTAATCAAGACTTCTGAGCAAATTATTAAAGATAATCCAGATCTGTATTTGTTTAGTAGGATCAGGGTCAGAAGTCAATAAATTCGTGAGAAATTGAGATTTATATACCAGATAGAGCTCACATGAAAATTTACTGCAATATTTAAACGATGTTGATTGGTCAGAACTTTGATACCACCGTGATCTAAATAGCCTCTGATTGGTTCTTCAGATTTAACAATCAGTGACTTCCGCAATGTTATAAATTAAACAAGAATTTATGCCTCATTGTCTTAGCAACAGTCCCGTAATGTACCCTCTTATGCAGGCATCAATGTACATCTTGAACCTACCCTCCTCAAGGTTAGGCAAAGATTAGACGCCTAATAGTTGCCTAGTTATATTTTTGAAATGGTGAATCTTGAACTTATTAGGTTTTGGACAGGCGAATCCATTGTAAATCTTCACATATATTTCAAATTCTCTAATATATCACTGTAGAACAAACATAGTGCACTAAGGTGAATCTTCACCCAAAATATTGCATGAAAGATCTAATCTTGACCTAGTTTATCCTGAAGGAAGGTGAATGCTTGAGGAGGGTATGTTAAAGCTGCACATTGATGCCTGCATTAGTTCACATTGTAGAAGTGAAAGGAGAGGAGGAAGGGCCAAGTTTAGCATGATACATGTTTAATCACCTTGTGTAATAGTTGTAGCTGTGTTGATCATAATCATGTAAACGATATTCACCGAAATATTATCTATTATATGATTAGAATCTTACCAATTTGCAACACATAAAATGGTCTAGTTAAGTCATGGATGTTGTGGTTCAAATCACACTACTCACTCTTCCATCAAAATTCATTCTAATAAATCTATATGGTAGAGAAAAAATGAACTACAGGGTATATATAGCCTAATATAAAGCAGTTTACCAACCCACGGTGTTTACAATTAGGCAATAACAACAAATATTAACAAACACTGGTGAATGTCCCAACAAAAAATAAGCAAGGGCATTCACTGGCGAGGACTTGAACCCCGGTCTCCTGAACTCTCTAGGCAGGCAGCTTAACCACTTGGCCACCAGTCTTTACTGATAATACGGCAATTGAACCAGAGGTAAGTTTTTTGGGCGACAGGGTTTAACAAAATACGCATATAAACAATGACATGGACGTTTGGGAAAACACGGTAGTGATCGCATTAAGTGATACAAGAGGAAACAGAATACATTTATGTATATAATATAAAGCAGTTTAATAGAAAGCTGAATGCATTGATATATATATATATAATATAAAGCAGTTTAACCCACCGTGTTAAGAATTAGACAATAACAACAAATATTATCAAACACCGTTGAATGTCCCAACAAAAAAGGCAAGGGCATGCACTGGCAATACTTGAACCCCGGTCTCCTGAACTCTCTAGGCAGGCGCCTTAACCACTTGGCCACCGGTCTTACTGATAATACAGCAATTGCACCAGAGGTAAGTGTTTTGGCGACGGGGTTTAACAATACTCATAAACACAATAACATGAGACATTTTGCCAAACACGGTAGGGATCGCATAAAGTGATACAAGAGGAACCTGAATTTTATAATCATATAGTCTAACGCAGACCTTTTTATGTACCTATAGAGGGCTCACTCACTGTGATGGCTCACTCACTGTATAAACTGCTCCCCATCCTCTGATGAAGTTACCCCAGAAAAAGCAAATAGGGTCCTATGGGGCGGTTCTCGGATGGGAGCGGTTTTTTGGCATGGCGAAGTATCAAAGGGTGTTGTTCGATTGTGTGACAGTGAATTACACACGGTCATTCCAAGTGGACTAGCGATCGGCACGCTTTCTACACAAACAGGCATTTTAACCAGGTAACTCCCAACCACAATGTTGTACCCCACGCTTTCTAAAGCGTGAGTTACGTCATGTTTCTTGCAAGGGATGGCCCCCTCAAACTCAAACCATTTTAGCCAACGTAGGACCCATGGTTCCAAATTCTAAAGCGCAATTCTATTAGGCCTATTGGTTAAATATGAAATTACGCTTACTCACAGTTGAGATATGTAAATATATCTGTATGATGATAAATGTTTGTTCTAGGTTTATTTACATATCTTACAATGTACATATCATGCATATTCTGTTTTTCATCGATACTGAAAGAGAATACAGAACAGACACTATTAATTTGCATAGTATATGGTACAAAGTTTTGTTTATTTCTTTGTATATTTACATTAGGCGACGAAAAGAAGAAACCCTGTTGTACGGGCCCGGCCGACCCATCTTTTTAGAAATCGGTGAAAAAATGTTCACGCGCAAATGAATACCGAACCAATTATTTTGTTGTGACTCAGTCAAATTTTGGGAAAATGTTTTCAGATTTATTTATACAGGTTTATTTTTTGAAGGGGAAAATAGAACACACTCACACAAACAAAAACGCCTGACCGACCGACCCAACCTAAGAGGTCAGTTTGACCGTAGAACAGGGTTTCTTTTTCTGTCGCCTTAAGCCTCTGGACTGTTTGAATATAAGAATAAGACTCTCACTCTAAAATGTATTACTGTCTTCTTCAACGCAGTTATATCAGTGCATACTACTGCCCACATACATACAACCTGAGGTCAAATGTCAAGTCATTTATTATATTAAACAATATAAAGTATCATTGTCTTCTGGTCCCTATGACTATTCGGGACATTGCATATATTAGCATTGCTTAGGCGGGCAAAAAAACCTGTTCTACAGCCGAACTGACCTCATATAGGGTCGGTCCGACGGGCGTTTTATTTTCTTTCTTTTATATTTAATTTGTGTGAAATGGTGGTGAATTTGCAACACTTTTCGAAATTTAACAACAACAACAAAATTGGGTCGGTGGCCCGTAGAACATGTATTATTATTTTTCTCGCCTTAGCGATCCTAATTGTTCTTATGACAATTTTTCAATTCGGAGTTGGGACAGGTCTCTACAGGTTTTTTGTGCCCAAACTACCTTAAGGGAGCTGTCACTCCTTTTTGGCGCCAAATTTATCAAGCACTGACTTTTAAACTATAAATTGTGAGGTACATAAAAGTATACATTTTTTTAATGAAATGAGACAGAGAATCACTTTTTTGGCGCCAACATTTTCAGACAACCTAACAAAATCAGTTATGAAAATATTGAACAAAAAGTGCCAAAAAAATTGTTTTTTATCTCAAAAAATCACATTATTGTGAAATGTGATACCAAAAATGGATTCTCCGACTCATTTCATTAAACAAAATGTATACTTTTATTATGTACATTACATTATTAGTTTAAAAGTTACAGTGCTTGATAAATTTCATAAAAAAAGGTTGACACCTCCATTAAATCACTGCTGGTGACTTCATTCTGTGGGAAATTGGTTCAATGAATCACAAGGTATGATTTTCACAAATATATTTTCCCATTATTTCAGTTTTAATTTCTCATCGCTCACTGTCACCGCTGTGTCCGTTTTGTTGATGTAACTTTTCACAATTATTCTTAAACATATATCAGATACTTGAAGTCAATTAATGTCAAATCCTCCATAATGAAACTTATACAATATATATAATGAAGTGTTAGTTCCTCATGACAAAATTACATCGGCGCATATTATATGACTGCAAACGCACACACACCTGATACTCCAGGCCCTTATTTTGTATTGAAACATGCAGTACATTAATCCATTTCAAATCAACTCAAGGGAATGTATATTATGATCATTCAACAAGTGTTGTGAATCACACTCATTGTAGAATCTTCTTCCATTTTTGTTGATGGATGGTACTTTGGAATCAAGACAATCATCAATTACATTGTTAAATGGAAAAATGGGATTGACTTGATGAGGAAGGTCAGGTTTAAGTAGCTATTAAGAGAGCGTGCCTGAGAAAACCAAATGGTGGGCGGAACATGAAGGTTGTCGGATTTTGCTCTTTTTTGGTTTAGTATATATCGGGGTATATATACTTGATGAAATATTCATGCTGACAAGGTTTGAAAATTCTGGCCCCTATAGCTTGGATTTTGTGCCCCATCAAGTTTAAGCCCCTTTTAGCCCCAAAAATCTTCCAAAATTGCATATAATTGCCCATTTTTGCATAAAGTTCATACTTGTAATCTTGATGTCTATTGTCAAATTATTTTTTAATTACGTTAAAATATTGTAGGTTTAGTATTGTGAAGATCAAACCAAATTTCACTTAACTCCTTCTTCCTCACCAGGGAGTCCTACTTATGACGCCCCCCCCCCCCCCCCCCCTCAAATATCGTGATGTTTTATGTAAAAATGG
This sequence comes from Ophiura sarsii, assembly GCA_035610835.1. Lineage (NCBI taxonomy): Eukaryota > Metazoa > Echinodermata > Ophiuroidea > Amphilepidida > Ophiuridae > Ophiura > Ophiura sarsii. The sequence goes on from CM069451.1 coordinate 60,992,596, forward strand.
GGCTATCTTCAATCGCTTGCAGGAATTTATCCCAGCAGTGAATTAAAATAAACTGATTGTAGTCTTATAGCATGACACATTGGCTATCAAAAACTATTCAAACTTAGCTGGGGACATGTGTCTGGATACTGAAAACATAGTGTTTCTATATAGTAATTTTTAATATTTTCTAAAACAAGAACACATATTAGTCGGGTATATACAGGGGTTACCGTACACCCCCTCTCCCCAGGACTCCCCCAAACCAACTTTTTTACTTACTTTCATGGTTTTAAAACATATTCAGAATGTTGCCAAAAATAATTTTGCTATGCTAAGGGATTATTCAAGATGGCGTCCAAAATGGCCGCCAGAACTGGTTAGATCTCATAAAATGACATATAGCAATCAAAATGTATGGTGAAAGTATAGTTTTAATAGTGGGATGTATGCATTAGACCACTACACTCTCATATCCAGAACGTTTGCTTTGTTGACACACCTTAATCCAAGATGGCCGCCAAAATGGCCGCCAAAAATGGTAAAATTTTATAAATTGGCTTAATATGAACCCACATGCATGATCAGAGTATAATTTTAACGATGGGGTGTATGTATTATACCACTAGTAACTCATATCCAATATTTTTTGATTTGTTAAAATACTTAAATAATCCAAAATGGCCACCAAAATAGGTCCCATAATGAACTAATTGTCGGAATTCCATAAAATGGGATAATATAACCAACATGTATGATGAAATTATAGTTTTAACATTGGGATGTATGTATTAGACCACTAGTAACTCATATCCAGTATATTTGCATTGTAATAATGTACTTTAAATCCAAGATGGCCACAAAAATGGACGCTGTAAATGTAAATATAGTCTATATGAGTGTATGGTAATCCAAAATAGATTGTGAGTGTAAATTACATCAAATTCACCAACTATATAGTATGTTCTAAACTGATAAGGCCTACCTCTGTGACAATTTTGATTCTGTATCACTTTCCAAAATGGCTGCCAAAATGATTAATTTGATATTAAATGACCTAAAACAATTGTTTTGTAAAACTATGTAATACCAATACCCCCAAATCTAATGGGACAGCATTCACTATTTGTCTACGATAAAGCCTAGGGGCTGTAGATCTGACCATACATGTTGGTTCATATGCCAATTTATATAATGTTAAATATTTTGGCAGCCATTTTAGCGGCCATCTTGGATTTAGATGTGTTAACAAAGCAAAAGTTCTGGATATGAGTGTCTAGTGGTCTAAATACAAACATTCCACTTTTAAAACTATACTGTTATCATACATTTTGATTACCATAATATGGCGGCCATTTGGACGCCATCTTAAATAACCCCTTAACGTACCAAAATATATTTGGTTTGAGGGAGTCCTGTGGGATGGGTGGGGTGCACGGTAACCCCATACCCGACTAATTTTCTTATTCTTAATATCCAATAACTGGTGTACATGTAGATGATGATGCCTAACACACCATTCTTGGTCCATCTGATATCAAGGCTGCTGTAGTTCCATTCAATATATATAAATCATGGGTGTAGCCAGGATGCTTGTTACCGGGGGGGGGGGCACAAAATTGAAGTGGAGTCCAGAGTCTAAAATAAGTGTGCTGTGCAGCGGAGATTGAAAATAAAAAATTGTTCATGCAGTTCAAATGTTGGCACACATAGTTCATTATATTCAATAATCAAAACTGAAATTTTCATGACTGCATAATTTTCATAACTTAAATGAAAATTTTCATAACTTAAATGAAAATTTAGAAATATCAATTTGCCTATCATAATAGTTGTTACTGTTTCTCTCATTGAGTGCATTGCCCATGTCATAGTTGTGGGTTTCAATGTGTAAGAAGCCATATTATTGGTAACTGATAATTTTTTGTTGGTGTTGACAAATTGATTTTGGCAGAGGTTTTTAATATGATATGTGTATATATTTCTCCTGATACATGTAATGTGATAATGTGTACAATGATCAGCAAAAGGCAAGAGCTACATCTTTGAAGTTTAATATTTGGGTTTATACCTCAAAACAAGCTTTAAAAAGACACAGAACTTTTCTGTTTTATTTTGGTAATTTTGAGTTATCAATGAATATCTTCATATTCATGTAGAAAATAAGTACTAGTCTGTGTAATTTTATAAGTTGTGGTAAACAATGAAACATCTATGTAGAACTAATTCACAAATTGAACCATTACTCAAGTCAACATAAAAGGCAACAAAGAAGTGTCCTTTTCAATCAATTACCTTACCTTCTAAAAATTGCTAGTAAATGCTAATAAACTAAAGAAAGAGCAAAGCTATTAAGGATATAACTACAATATATGGTACAATATTGTACATAAGAACTACTTTTTAAAACTATTTTCTTCGAAATCCAGAAGTATAAAACATAACATTGGATGACGCATACATGTACCTGAACTACCTATTGTAACCCACACCATTTAAGATCCTATAAGAATTTAATTTATTCTGATCGAAAGTATCGAATGATAATTTAGAAATATCAATTGTCCATGTCATAGTTGTGGGTTTCAGAGAAGCCATATTATTGGTTACTGATCATTTTCGAATGTATGAGTATTGAAAGAAAATGCTTGTTTAATAGTAAAGGAACGAAAAAACGAGACTCAGTAATTTTGAATGGAAAATAGCTAAAAATACAGCTAAAAAATGTGTTTTAGCGGACTAAATTCTAAAAAATTCCCATCGGCTACTAGACCAGCAGCCCAGACCATGCAGTTCGATCAATCGATCAAATGACAAAATGACCATTTATGCCCCGAAATATGGCTCCTATGCCCACTATCTTAGAATTGACCTAGACTAAATATTGAAAATATCACTTGAAAGTAATTTTGAATAATCAATTACACCCAACATGCACAGAGTTTGAAAGGTGATAAAGTTACACAATCTGTCGTTTATAATATGGGGACATTAGTCGAATTGTTAACATAAATAGTGCCGTTAAACCAACCGCACTACTTCCTTATAGTTTTGTTTTTAACAGCCCCACTTCCTTATAGTTTTGTTTTTAAAGGAATACCGTTCTATTCATTAAACCATGCATTATATGGTAGGAAAATAATTATCTAATGTGTGTTGACCATTTTTATTGAACACAGAACTATAATGTTCAAGTAAATGAATTTAAACTGCACATCCCCAACCTGTGATTATTTGAAATTCGTGCCCGGTTGTCTGTGTTGAAAGTGCTGTTGGGATTTTGGTGATGATGACATCACAATATTGTGGTGTCATAGTCACTAAAACCGCCTCATCAGCAACAGGTCTCTGGACGGTACCACGCAGGAGTTCAATGCATAAATCGATAATATCGATACATATGAAACAGAGATGCGAACATCTCGTAACTGTTTAGTCATAGCTTTGATCAATATGGCGACGTCCATACATGTGACTGTTTTTCTTTCTAAAGCTGTCGACGTGGTACTTTCAAACTTTAACCTACAGAAGTGGTCTGTATAATAATAATGCTACATATCTGAGCGCTAAAGTTCCATGGAACAGATTTCCTTTAACTTTAATCAAAACCAGGAACATTCTGAAAAAGTTCTTGGAATAATGCTGTAGCCGAGCCATTAACTTTATTTACAACACATTAGTCAAATTGTTAACATAGATAATGTCGTTAAACCAACCGCACTATTTCCTTATAGTTTTGTTTTTAACAGCCCCACTTCCTTATAGTTTTGTTTTTAACTTTATTCAAAACCAGGAACATTCTGAAAAAGTTAATATTAATATGAACCCACATGCATGATCAGAGTATAATTTTAACGATGGGGTGTATGTATTAGACCACTAGTAACTCATATCCAATATTTTTTGATTTGTTAAAATACTTAAATAATCCAAAATTGCCACAAAAATAGGTCCCATAATGACTGAACTAATTGTCGGAATTCCATAAAATGGGATAATATAACCAACATGTATGATGAAATTATAGTTTTAACATTGGGATGTATGTATTAGACCACTAGTAACTCATATCCAGTATATTTGCATTGTAATAATGTACTTTAAATCCAAGATGGCCACAAAAATGGACGCTGTAAATGTAAATATAGTCTACATGAGTGTATGGTAATCCAAAATAGATTGTGAGTGTATATTACATCAAATTCACCAACTATATAGTATGTTCTAAACTGATAAGGCCTACCTCTGTGACAATTTTGATTCTGTATCACTTTCCAAAATGGCTGCCAAAATGATTAATTTGATATTAAATGACCTAAAACAATTGTTTTGAAAAACTATGTAATACCAATACCCCCAAATCTAATGGGACAGCATTCACTATTTGTCTACGATAAAGCCTAGGCGGCTGTAGATCTGACCATACATGTTGGTTCATATGCCAATTTATAGAATGTTAAGGGTGCACACAACTATTAAGGTCACCGTCAAAGCTTCCGGCCATCGCCATCACCCAGCTAGTCCCTAAATAACGGAAAGAATGATTCATATTGACATTATTTGGCATAAAAGATGATTGAATTTGGTCTCTATTTGTTCACTGAATTGTACCCGATATATTTTGAATGAAAAGAGTATACATCTAACGTTTTATTTACAAATATTGGCGGAAGGATACACATTGAACACAACGCGCTACAAGGTGTGATTTCTTGTTCAAAATGACTACGCTGTATAAAGAGGGAAATATTGAAAAATCTAAGAGGGCAACCCGACCTGAATTTTTGACCCAAATTAGATCTATGTGTGTTAATTACTATTCCAAAATTTTATAAACGTAGTTGCAAGGTAACTTAAAGATATCGCCGTTTACCTAAGGCACATTTCCCATAGAAACACACTATAGCGCGTAATAGTTGTGTGCACCCTTAAAGTACACTAGATAGTCTTTAAATCCAAGCAATTTGGGTTGTAAAAATTGGTTTGTTTGGCGGCATTTGCTGTTAGATTTGTTTAGCATTTGATGTTAGATTTATATTTTGAAAATACATTAATGTATCAACATTTGGCATTATTATTTTTCATTTTTTTATTCATTAAACAGCGAGCGGGTCAAAATACGGGCCAAACGGGCACAAAGACGTGTGGCGTCGCAAATAATGACAAAAAGTAACATCTTTATTTTGTCACTACCATCTTTAAATGATTCTGGTGAGCGACATTTTGTTCGATTTTTTAAAAATATATTTAATAAAACAAAACATATAACATCCATTGACATAACAAAACAATCCTATTAAGCATATGACTTGTCTAACTCCGTCTGACGGGCAGGATAGTGTGTGCGGGGGGGGGGGGGCTAAATCGAGTAAAAACACACCAGAATTCGAAATTTCGGACATTTCTAGTGTGTAGATAGCTTCTTGTACATGGTGTATCTACCAAACCGGTTATACGAATCAAGTGAAAATTCACAATTTCATTTCTAATTATCTGTTCTTTAATATGATCATGATATTTCTGAATATAGAATGAAAAAAGGCCTCTTTAAGGGTGCACACAACTATTAAGGTCACCGTCAAAGCTTCCGGCCATCGCCATCACCCAGCTAGTCCCTAAATAACGGAAAGAATGATTCATATTGACATTATTTGGCATCAAAGATGATTGAATTTGGTCTCTATTTGTTCACTGAATTGTACCCGATATATTTTGAATGAAAAGAGTATACATCTAACGTTTTATTTACAAATATTGGCGGAAGGATACACATTGAACACAATGCGCTACAAGGTGTGATTTCTTGTTCAAAATGACTACGCTGTATAAAGAGGGAAATATTGAAAAATCTAAGAGGGCAACCCGACCTGAATTTTTGACCCAAATTAGATCTATGTGTGTTAATTACTATTCCAAAATTTTATAAACGTAGTTGCAAGGTAACTTAAGATATCGCCGTTTACCTAAGGCACATTTTCCATAGAAACACACTATAGCGCGTAATAGTTGTGTGCACCCTTAAATATTTTGGCAGCCATTTTAGCGGCCATCTTGGATTTAGGTGTGTTAACAAAGCAAAAGTTCTGGATATGAGTGTCTAGTGGTCTAAATATAAACATTCCACTTTTAAAACTATACTGTTATCATACATTTTGATTGCCATAATATGGCGGCCATTTGGACGCCATCTTAAATAACCCCTTAACGTACCAAAATATATTTGGTTTGAGGGAGTCCTGTGGGATGGGTGGGGTGCACGGTAACCCCATACCCGACTAATTTTCTTATTCATAATATCCAATAACTGGTGTACATGTAGATGATGATGCCTAACACACCATTCTTGGTCCCTCTGATATCAAGGCTGCTGTAGTTGTGCATGGTTTGCCAAAGATCAGTATACTATAAGTAGACCTAGCTGGTCCACACAAATTCTAAATATTGTTTGTGTGACATCTCATTCACCATCTTGTTATTAAAAAATGTGGTACCCCAAATAGTACGCTATTGCCCCATAGTTAAAACACCTGTTACTAGAAGAAAATTAGATAAGATAAAATCAAACTAGAAAGTGATGCATTTCCCATCTATCTATCTATGAGACTAACTTTTGCCCTAGTTATTTTATTGGGATAATGATGGGAATTGTGCCTCTACTATATAGAAACACTGTGTCCTATTGCATCTATAGATATATTAATTTATATCAAGGGTGATAATGTATATTCAATTGTCATAGTCCAATTGTTATAGTCCCTATCTATTATAGCACACACCACCCATGGATAGTCATCCTCTCGTTTGGAAATTCCACATTTCCAGTATGATTGACACTAGGATAAATGTATTTAAAACTAATGATGTAAAACACTGATTGACGTAGGCTATTTGTATTTGAACCTGATCTATTCTAAGCAAACTATTGTGTCTAATTTATATTACTATACAATCTAGAAACACTGATTGCTTCAAAAGACCGTTACCTTTGATTACACAAACCTTTGGTTCAATTCTCTGATGTGAGAGACTTTGGAATAAAGCTATTGCTGCTCAGAAGCAGCAATGTATGGTTTAAGTAACCTTTTAAAATCAAAACAACGATATCTTATTTCAAAACACTTCAAAAATATGTTCTGTCTAGAAACAATCATTTAGATACAAATATAAATATATTCTTAAAGTCTGTGACCTATTTGATTGAATTACATTCCTGTATCTTACTATAAATCTGGAAACGGTGTATGTTTGTGTGTGTGTTTGTTTGTTTATTTGTTATCCTTATTTCTCCGTTAGTTGTGATCAAAGTGGCGCCTAATTTGCATGAAAGATAGAGGGAATAACGGGAATGGTGTTAAAGTTTATTTCAGTGAAATTGGTTAACAATTGGCTCCATAAACAGCAAAAAACCTCTCAGATTTGGCTCATCGGAGTATCTAGAAACCATTTCCCCAGAACAGATTTACGTTTTCTGAAGAGACAAGTGTTTTAGCTATTCGGCTATGAAAGAAATTTTTCATTTCACTGCTGGGATAAAATCCTATTCACATTTAAAGATTGCCCCTTTTTCGTAACAAAAATCAATGCCTCGTAGGGGCACTTTTTTCTGTGACCCCCCTCGTAATTCAGAATGAGGTACGTGATTTTTGGTTGAATCTACACAATACCAATGCTGTATATCAATGATATATGGACTGGATTCAAAAATCAGTTGATGCAAAGAATCCCATTTTGTGCCTTTAGAAACAGAGACAATTTAAACAATTTTATATGATTTTATGGCTCAAAATGGGGCTAAAATGCCATGGGGCAGAAAATCCAAGTCAGGGGGGTCAGAATTTTCAAACTTTGTCAACCTGAATCTTTCATCAACTGTACCCAGCAAACTATATATGAGCAACATTGGACAACCTTCATGTTCCTAGATTTTGTCATATCATCCTGTTCTCTCAGGCATGCACTCTTAAGTCAATCAGTTAAACAGCTATCCCTTTGCAGTTACATATCCCATACTTATGTAGAAGTTTCTTCATTAACACATTTTTCGTCCTTTTCATTCACATTGTTATCTTGATAACTCATCTATGATACCATTACGGTGCATGTTTTCCTCTTTTATATCTTTTTTATAAGTATATCCCCCCCCCCCCGCCCCCCCCCCCCGCCCCCCCCCCCCCCCCCCCCCCCTCCCCGAAAAAAACCCAACTTGTCACATACTGAAGGGACTGTCTTTACCTTTGGAATTCTGTTCATGGATACGTTGGCAAATTTTGTACGGCCAATAATTTTATGATGCCCCTTCTTTTTATTGTGTGAAATTAGTAATGACGAGCATAGCGAGTTGGATTTTTTTTCTTCATATTTATACATTTTGGGTGGTTTTGTAAATCTTTATAACCCGAACAAGTTAGAACATTCTGAGCAGAAACGTATAATCCAGTGAAACGTTCTACTTTTGTGAGCATTGATGCAAAGTAGATATGAGGTGAAAAGCATGCAATAAATCACATTTTTAAATCATGAAATTGGATTTTGTAACATTATACACCCTGTGGCTCTAATTTCTCGACCGTTGATGATTATATAGATGTTTTTCCACCATATCGTCGATTTGCTGTCCAGAAGTCGTCTCATAGTAAACGTTTTTGAAGTCGATAGGTTTTAAGAAAATATGCGCAAAGCGCAGAAAAAAATGGAATTTTCACTCCAAAATAGCCTCTAAAATCACTCTAATCACCACCATCTTTATAGTTTAAACAAATTTACACAACCCCCCTGTTCAAGTATTAAAAAGTTACATAACCCCCTATTTCAACATATGAAAGTTACATGACCGCCCCTATAGTTTACCCAACCCCTCCACCATAAATAATGAACGGTCCCTAACTGTGCTATTTTTGGACTGTGCGAATTTATTTGACCGTGCAACATTTTTTGCTATTTTTTTTGTTGGTACGTCGGGGGAATTGAGAAGAATCTTAGTCGGGGGAATTTCATTTATGGCCAGGTGCCCCCACCCCCCCCCCCCCCCCCCCCCCCCCCCCCCTCCCCACTCACAATATCCTGCGCACGCCACTGCATCTTTCATTGGCTTTACTATTCTCTTGAATTAGCTTTGATTGATGCAGCCTGATGGCTGTGCATAGTTATTGGTATGACCTATATAGATGTAAAGCTTTATTTTCTCATGCCCGTAGGGACCTGCAGCTGATCTGTTGAATTCCCAACCAAATTATTTGCTCACTTCATCCTCATCATCATCATGATCTTCATCATCAAAGTCGTTATCACTCTTGACGTTACTGTCGACCTTCTCATCAGGGATGTCACACATGTCGTTTTTCTCGTAATGATATATCTTGAGGGGTGTTGATTCCTTTGATTATCTTGATCTTGTACTGTGTTGGGCATTTTGTTTTGGCCTAATGGTATAGTTTGCTTTCCTCATCAAAGTCATCGCCATTGTCATTCTCATCAGTGATGTCACAAATGTCATTGTTCTCATCATCATTAGTCTTGAGAAGGTGTTGATTCCTTTGATCATCTTTATCTTCTACTTTTTCCTGATTTTTGATAATTTGACTTGCAGCATCTGCGATATCATCATGTAACACATTTCTTCGCTGGTTGTCTCTTCCTTGTCTTTCATCATCAAACCAGTAGTCATGATATCATTTGATGGGATCCAATAAGTAAATAAGTATAAATGACTATACATAGCATATGTTAGTACATTTGGACACTAACAGCTAAAATGAGAAAAGCGCTGGATGGTTGCTACACTCGCCTCTTAAGAAAAGCACTTAATGTATCATGGCAATCTCACACCACCAACAAAGATCTATATGAGAACCTGCTACCAATATCAGAGAGGCTAAGACGGAGGAGATTGAAATTTGCCGGCCACTGTGCCAGACGGGAAGAGGAAGCAGTCTCCAAAGTTCTCCTGTGGCAACCCAAACATGGACACAAGACTAGAGGACCACCACGAAAGAATTACATCAAGCTTTTATCAGAGGACACGGGACTAACTAGACAGGACATGAAAAACTGCATGCTTGAAAGACCAGTATGGAAGGCCATCACAGAAGTTCGTCCCTTCGGGACGCCCTAAGCTAAGCTAAGCTAAGTACATCTAACTCATATTTCCTCTGCTTTCAGGGGATCTTGTTGCATACAATACCAATAGGGTGACATGACTATGGTTAATAGAGATCTAGCAGCAAATATATAGGCTTAAGCAATATCTGCCTCATGAAGAATAGTTCACATAATGTTTATAATGAGTATGCAGATTGTCCATACAATTTCAGTAAACACTGTATAAAGTAATGAACTGTGTTTATCAACCATATGGCACAGAACAAGTCCACCTCTATATTATAGGCTCATTATCATCTCTGTACTTCATCAAAGATGAAATTGTTTCATTTCTCTTTTTTGCAAGTGTGGATCAAATGTGAACTTCAGTAAATATTTATATATTTTCTCCCATGAACTGATTTGATGAGTGGCAAAGATTCTGTGTTTGTTTGAAGCTTTTTAAGATCTTGATTCACATTCTCAGCAGCATATCTGTTAAGCGAAATAATTGACAGTAGACATTTTACTAAATTTACCCTATTGATAGTTAGATGGCACAATTCATGAATTTATAGCAAAAATAAATATGATACACCCGACCATTTTGTCGTCGAAAAAGGTGTTTATTAACTTTATCACTAGATAATCAGAATGTTAACGTTTGAAGGGTAACGTTACTTTATTGATAATTTTGACTATTGGGCAAACTCTATAGTGCGGCGCCAGAGGGTTTGTGGAAAGGGGGACATCACCAGGTATGGCAAGCTATTATCAAATGGTTAAAGGAATAGTCTCGCAGAAATTTGACACTTCCCAGCAAGAAAATATTTTTTCTCTGCTCTAATGACGTTTGTGTCTCGCAAGTCTTGGAGTACTGATCTTTCCTCCCAGCTCTGACAAAGTAGCTTTTGTAGAAATGATGGCTTGCCACCTTTGATGATTTCTGCTGAGATTTTTTCCAGATGTCTCACCATGATCAAGAGAGTCTATGGCTTCAATTAAGCTCATCCACAGTTGGAAGTGTCCAGCTCCTCTATGACAGGCTAAGTGGCAGTGGTATCTATCATGTCTATGGCAGTATCAGTGACTATGCTCTCTGTGGAATAGAGATCCTGATCATGCTCTGCCCATTGGTCCATCTGTTTGACTCGATCGGTGATGAATGTGCCATACTTGGACTTCAGTGGAGCGACTCTATTTGACGGTTGGACCAAAGGCTTTCGCTGTCAGCACAAGACTGGATCAACACAGCAACATTATAGCAGAAGAGACTCTGGTCAAATCCCGTCAAAAGAGAGATGGGCATTATAACACAGGATCGATAGCCTTAACATATTTACCTTTACCAATTTCAGACTAAAGTCAATCAATTAAACAAACACATATTCTTTTGCATCAGCTTCCAAACTTACACAGCAGTTTCCTTATAAACGTAACGAAGAGGATTTTCATCTTTTCTCAGAGACCCATCTTTTTTTATTTTTGAATTGGCTTCATATTTCTGTTGTCTGTTTTCCATCTTATTCACCAGTTTTGACCGCTTAGACCTGGCGGCTATGCATAGATTGGGATCAACCATTTTGTCAAGTATATATTCTCCTCCTTTTCTGAATGGGAAGATGGTAAAACGTTGCTGTTCAAGGCATTTCACTAGGTGTTTTCTGAGTGATGCAGTACTTGCATATTGTATTGTGGTTGGATCTACATGATTCAATATTGCAACTACATTTGCAATGGCATGTACACCACAATCTGTTTCCTTGCTCTGTTTATCACATTTCACACGTTCAATAGGTACTTCATTTGAGACTATGACCCTCACAGCTTCATATATGGTCTGTGGGATGTCAGCAGAGGTATTGCCATCCCACAAACTGTCATAAAGATTGACAACAGGGATATCCTTACCCGTATTATCAATGCCATATGTAGATAGTACTACCCAATGAAAAGCACCTGGGCTGCTTTTAACAATCTGAATCCACTCTCCTGTATGAAGATCCACATTCTCATTTGCTGAAGCAGACATCCCATTTTCTGACATTGTCTGAACAATATCATCTATATCTTGTTGTGATTGAAGGCCATTGTAACCATACTGGTCTAAGATGATTTGACTCGCAGCATCTATGATATTATCATTTATCCATCTGTTTTGGCTGGTTATCACTTCCTTATCTTTCATTGTCATAACAGTTTTCATGATATCATTTGATGGGATCCAATAAGTTTCATCATCATATACATGACCAAACAGAGCATATAATAGTACGTCTAACTCGTATTCTCTTTGTTTGGCTTCACTCTGGCATTTCTGAGTTTCAGGGGATCTTGTTGCATACAGTAACAATGGGATACCTGTAATGACTATGGTTAAGAGAGATCTAGCAGCAAAAAGGCCTGTATCAGCAATATCTGCCTCATTAAGGGTAATCAACATAAGGCATATAATGATTGTAAAGGGGATGATATTTTTCCATACAATTTCAGTAAACACTGTAAAAAGTAGTGGACTGTGTTTATCAACCATGGCCCAGAACAAGTCCATCTCTATAGTAGGCTCATTGTCATCACTGTACTTCATCAAAGATGAAATTCTTTCATTTCTATTTTGTTGTAAGTGTTGATCAGATGTGAACTTTTGTAAAAAATGATTATAATTTCTCCCATGAGCTGATTTGATGAGTGGCAGAGATTCTGTGTTTGTTTGAAGCCTTTTAAGATCTTGATTTACATTTTCAGCAGCATGTACTGTTAACTGAAATAATTGACAGTAGTGATCATAAAATCCCACTGTTGCTTTTATGAAAATGCCAAATCCTGCTACAATAAGAAAACATGTAGTATAATACCTACTGTGTGTGTGTCTAGTAGCAGTCCACTTATTAATGTTTCACAAATAATAATATATCTGCTGCCCAACTTAATTACATTCATAACTACAGCAGCATAACAGTATCCTCTGAACACTGATTTAAAGATTGTCTTTAGGTTGTGGTTAATCATTTTCCCCTTAAAGTAGCAAAGTAGGGATGCAATTGATAATCCGATTAATACAAAATCGAGAATAACAATATGCCTATCCTGTATCAAAGTGTCAGCTACACCAAGAACTGCACTAAATGTGAAGCCACACATCAAAGAATATATAGAATATAATCTGAATGCATCATACCTTACGGCAGATACGAGTGCAAAGAAAGATATCGATACTGTAATTATTAAAATACATACCCAAAATAAGCACAAACCAATTATAATCAGAAATTATTAAGGCATCGAAAGAATTTCCACTTTACCGCCAGGGCTAGAATGGTCGGGTATGGTGTCGTCATTTCCGTTGGATCAATTGGCCAATCATGCGGCAGCGCCGGTTGTTGACGTCCCTCCCCCTGTTGTTTGTAGTCGCCACGTTCGAATTCTTGAATCATATTATTTCGTGTCTTCAAAGCGAGAAGTCATCTTCTCACGTTCTCAAAATTCAAGTGCCCGTTTGCATGGGTGGCCTCTACACTGCCGATGATATCTTAGACAGTATGTTCCTATGGCGATAACATACGGTAGGCCAGAATTGCACTCCAGGGCCAATAACGGTGAGCATTGTTATTTATTGTTATATCATGACTAATATTATATTAGGGTTGTACGCCACTAAATAAATGGTGAATCGGTTTATAGCATCTGTACCGTAGGCGTCGTTTTATTAGTGATGTGTCTTTAAATAGGGTTAATATTATGATTATGATATGGTCATTAGAGGGCAGGTTAATACCCGGGGTTAATTATACCTATCACGTTGATTTATGTAGTTCATATATTCACCTGAGATAACCATAGCTACGGCGTAGGGGAATTACCGTGTTCTTTGTTGTTGTTGCTATTTGAGGTATATAATTGCTTTTTGAATAATGGTTTTATTACGGGCAAGCTCATTCCATTGACGAAGGGCGTGAATGTGTTAGGATCAATTCGGTTACGTCATCGCGGGTGAAGGTCCCGGGTGAAGGTAGAGCTTTATTTACTCGGGGGTCTGTGTGCATAAACATGTCTGTGCTTGGGCCTCGCGGTTTTAATCCTCCAATTGGTCTTCATTCATAGGTTAATTATAGTACATTGTAAGGGGTATAAGCATCGTGGTAGGATTGATAATTACCCGTATGATTTAATCACAGTTAATCGACCAGGGGGTTGGTGCTTGCATAATTTGATTACAAGTAGGGTTATAATCGGTTTGGCATTATATAATAGATAAAGGATAGTTTGACCTGTCATCCTCTGTTTTGTTACGGTTGCATCTCTTGCATTGAGCTAGCGTTGATTAGCGATGCGTGCCGTGATTGCGGGTTCTATTCATAGTTTAAAATGGTGGCAAAATTCAGTCGCGTGTTGAGGGATTTCAACTGTTATTCACAGTTCATTGGTTAGCGTGTTGCGTGACTGTGTCTTTCCCCAAATGGGTTATGTAGTATAGTTATGACTAGCTACATGTTGTAACGTCGAGTATATGTTATTGTTCAAACATAATTTTGTCGGCACATTGTATGGGGGCCGGCTACTTACATAGTATTGGTAGTTGTCATAGATCCGTTTCACTTTCTCATCATTAATGTCATAGTAATGCATTTCTGTATTTTTCTCTTTGTAATGTTTATAGCACTTTGGTGACGGGTGACGGCGGGTCTCAATACGTTTTTGCTAGTATATTAAATTAATTATTATTGATAATAAATTAGGTCTCGGACAAACGGCCGTGGACGAGTTTAACAATAAAATTAATTAGTATTATGGTCTCAATAATGGGTTTCAGGTGTGTCTGAGTCCGTAATCTACATCGAGGGTCAAAGGTCATCATTTCAGGTCACATTGTCGTAGCTTGTTGCCGTAAATCTGCGATCCAGTGGGATAAGTATTTGGTGGTACGGTTTGATGCTCTTTCGGCTAGTGGCAACTAATACTAATAACTAATACTATGTTGTATGCTGGGTTTATATTTATTAGACTATGTTCATTCAGTGGCTTCAGGTGTGGTGGCTACCGGGTCAAGTGATTAAGTTGGGGTTACTCGCAGCCGGACTGGTATATAGCACTATATACGTCACAACCATTGTCTGATTTATATAAACACACTTTCCTACACAATTCAAAGTTCATTGATCCGTGCTTGCTGGTTTGCATTCATGCATGACGGCTCCGTGGGTGTATCATCAAAGGTATTGTTAAGGTTGGTTGCACTCATGTTTTGGTTAATAATAAGAGTTCATTGTCCAACGTCGCCTTGTTCAATCATTTATATCGATTGATGATTCTCATCATTACTTTGCAGTTCTACTTAGGTTTTATAACACGTTTTCGCCTGGGGGGTTATCAGCAATGACGTCATGGCCGGGTTGTTTTGCTTCCTTTCATGTTAAACGATAAATGGATTTGTGGGTTCTAAATTTGTATAGGGTACTATCAATGTGCCCTGGGAGTGGTAGTTGAGCATTATTTGATATGAAAATAGCGATAGCAGGCATTACTTCGGCATAAATATTCTACATGATGTAAATTTAATAATAATGGCTCATTTGTTGGCTAATCATTGGGATTGGCACTTTCTAAGGCCTAAAATCATCGCAGGGCCTCGATCATGCAATGAATTCCCCTTTTAGTTAATGTGCTGTGATTAACATTGTGGTTATGAATGTACTCTCCAGAGCTGCTCTTGCTGTTTCTTTTTCATTTTTTCTTTCTTCAGGAGATGGAGGTAAGAAGTGGCTGTCATGAATGGGGACACATGTACTTCGACATCCTACTCGTGTTTTAATATCCTCCTGTAGGCCCTTTGGCTTGGGGTATGCGACCTGCGGCACACATCCGAGCAATGCACATCACCCGTATACCTATCAGTGTCGACGACAACACCATAAAGTAGGCATATACTGCCTTCCCGCTTCCGGGTCCCGCTTTCATGGGACAAATCTGGCGTCGGTATAATAGATATGCAGGATGGTCTTCATTCACTGTTTTAAATTTCACGTGGAACAAAATACGAAGTTCAAATTGTGGATGGCTTCGTCTGACAGTGACAAAGGAGGGACGTGGCGTTATTTGCATTTCATGATTATTGTATCAGATCAGTGGGGAAGGATGCTGGATCGCGACGATCACATCGTGTGAGGTCATGAATAGTCATGTATGAATATTCATTTACAACGAATGAGCAGTTTTACGCTTAACTTCCGAATGATGAACTTATAGAGTGCGCTATACTGAACAAAATCTCAACAAAGGGCAGATATGGTGTTACGTAGGCCTGTCAGTGGCCGAAACAGAGAACACAATGGACACAATTGTCATCATCTTAATATGGTAAATACATTGTTTAAATATGTTGGCGACACATGGACCCATTATTATCGGACAACATGTTCCCTGACGAAAGTTACTCGGCAAATGCATTCTGAGGACGTCTACTCGGATACCGTATAGGTAAGAGTATCAAGAACAATGTAAAATGCTGGTTACTATGTGGTTACCCAACAGTTTGAGTGCATGGCAAATTATGTCACATGGGCTTACGAGTCATTACGTAACAAAGGAATGCTCGCAATTACAAATTGAATAACATTGATTCCGATAGTATGCTTGTGAGCGTCTCTCTAATCAAAAGTGTCAAGTGGTTATGTATAATCACTCGGACCTTTCCTATTTTGTCTGGATAATATTGTACTGTTTACAGAAAATTAACCTGGTCTGTATTCGTCTAGTAGGGCGTCCAAATCTGAATATTTGAATATTAATTTATTAATGTATTATAGGTATTATTAATTTTATTGTGGCGTAATGCATTTTGCGTAAAATAGCGAAATTAAATCTTCTTGGTATGGAGCTGAGTTTAGTTGCTTAGTTTAACTATGGTTCTTGGAAATTTGACTGAGGTGGAAATTGTTTAAATTCCAATGATTTGTTGTCAAGAAATATCGTACAGGGGTTACTAATAATCTTGATAGGAATGGGTGTTAACCGTCGATCGGTATCTATTCATGATCACGAGGACAGGTTTTCCGTATAAAACCGGGTTTTGTTTTAAACTGGTTAACATGGTTAAAGGTCTATAAGAGTGTTTACAGAAAATTAACCTGGTCTGTATTCGTCTAGTAGGGCGACAAAATCTGAATATTAATTATTAATGTATTATAGGTATTATTAATTTTATTATGGCGTAATGCATTTTGTGTAAAATAGCGAAATTAAATCTTCTTGGTATGGAGCTGAGTTTAGTTGCTTAGTTTATCCATGGTACACCTGAGACTAATATAACTAAATATTAGTCTCAGGGTACACCAAATAACTCGATTACCGCTTCTAGAATTGTTGTGGCACGGCACCTCATGAATTATTTGAATTACCCTTCATTTTTTGAATTTCATTCTTGGAAAGTTAACTATGATGTGGAAAATGTTTAAATCCCAATGATTTATTGTCAAGAAATATCGTACAGGGGTTACCCAGCGAAATCACTAATAGTCAAGATAGGAATGGGTGTTAACCGTCGGTATCTATTCATGTTCACGAGGACAGGTTTTCCGTATAAAACCGGGTTTTGTTTTACTCTGGTTAACATGGTTAAAGGCCTATATTGTTTTATCTGATAGGCCTCTTAAGTTTTTTTGTGTTTAAAAAAAAAAAAAAAAAAAAAAAAAAACTTTATACGATAAGAGTGGCAACTTTTGTTGGGTATTATTTAAGAATTCAATCACCGTATTGGCACGGGATGGTAAAGCAGTCAAGGGCCAAATACTATGGTTCTCGGTTTTCCCAAAGGGTTTTTTCGAGTTTTCCGCAGCTTGCTTCCGTCACGGCGGGATTCTTAAATGGTTTTCCTAACGTCAAAGTGGAGGTAGGCCTACATTATGTTGGGCATTGCCAAATGCTGGTCAGATTTGGAATCTTATCTAATATACAAATAATATATAATATAATGAAAACTGCACCCCTGACCCACGCTTGCCCCCCCCCCCCCTCTATTGTGAAATCCTCCACCCCTTTGCTTGGGGGCGGGGGGTGGGGGGGGGGGGGGGGTTAGGCAAGTATTTGGCTTTGGACGTGAGGTCAAAGTCAAGTACTTGTTTGGCAGTGTTTTTTGGGTTGGAAAAGTAAAATGAGTTAAGATCAAAATAATGAGTGAACGACACGTTCAGAAAAAAGTTGAAATTATTAATGTGTTGGTCAAGGTGCATCAAATAAACAATAATTTTCAATTGTTACATGGTTTCACCCACAAATTACGTTGGCAATTTGTGTGTGGAAAATGAATACTTTGTACGTATCTCAAGGTCTTCGGAAATAGTGAAATGCTGGGATAATCCACTCCAATATGATAATCATAATGATAAAATAGTAGTGGTTCCAAAATGATCACAATGATAACAAAGAAAATGTTAAGGACTAGTCGCAACTTTCAATTCCAGTCAGGTTTGACATTAAATTTTTTGCAAGGGGTTCATTGGGTGGACTGCCCACGAACAGGGGGAAAGAGGAGGAGGGCTTGGTCTGAGCACTCTTGCCTCTCTCCCTTGCTATTTACTGTGTTTATGAATAAACATGTGGTGTTGAATTGAGCATGGGTTGGCAGTCCTTAATGAAATAAATGAAATGTTATATACATGTATCTCGCTTGACACGAGGCAACTGCAAAACAACTGTTTGTGTGTTAATTCTAGCGTCTGGTGGTAATCAGAAATTATTAAGGCATCGAAAGAATTTCCACTTTACCGCCAGGGCTAGAATGGTCGGGTATGGTGTCGTCATTTCCGTTGGATCAATTGGCCAATCATGCGGCAGCGCCGGTTGTTGACGTCCCTCCCCCTGTTGTTTGTAGTCGCCACGTTCGAATTCTTGAATCATATTATTTCGTGTCTTCAAAGCGAGAAGTCATCTTCTCACGTTCTCAAAATTCCCACCCACCCTCCCTCGCGTTGGTTTGCCCTAGGCAAAAAAGGGTTCCTTGGGTTGACTGCCCACGAACAGGGGGAAGAGGAGGAGGGCTTCTTCTGAGCACTCTTGCCTCTCCCTGCCTGTATACTGTGTTTATGGAAAACATATTGTGTAAAAGGGAGCTTGGGTGCAAAAAAGGGTTCCTTGGGTTGACTGCCCACGAACAGGGGGAAGAGGAGGAGGGCTTCTTCTGAGCACTCTTGCCTCTCCCTGCCTGTATACTGTGTTTATGGAAAACATATTGTGTAAAAGGGAGCTTGGGTTGGCAGTGTTTTTTGGGTTGGAAAAGTAAAATGAGTTAAGATCAAAATAATGAGTGAACGACACGTTCAGAAAAAAGTTGAAATTATTAATGTGTTGGTCAAGGTGCATCAAATAAACAATAATTTTCAATTGTTACATGGTTTCACCCACAAATTACGTTGGCAATTTGTGTGTGGAAAATGAATACTTTGTACGTATCTCAAGGTCTTCGGAAATAGTGAAATGCTGGGATAATCCACTCCAATATGATAATCATAATGATAAAATAGTAGTGGTTCCAAAATGATCACAATGATAACAAAGAAAATGTTAAGGACTAGTCGCAACTTTCAATTCCAGTCAGGTTTGACATTAATTTTTTTGCAAGGGGTTCATTGGGTGGACTGCCCACGAACAGGGGGAAAGAGGAGGAGGGCTTGGTCTGAGCACTCTTGCCTCTCTCCCTTGCTATTTACTGTGTTTATGAATAAACATGTGGTGTTGAATTGAGCATGGGTTGGCAGTCCTTAATGAAATAAATGAAATGTTATATACATGTATCTCGCTTGACACGAGGCAACTGCAAAACAACTGTTTGTGTGTTAATTCTAGCGTCTGGTGGTAACAACCACATAGACTATTCCATTGATTCCCTTTGTCTTACCAAGCCAAATAATGGGTTCACTCCAAAGGTTTGTATTTAACAATAGCTTCCACAGGCCAATGTAAATGTTTATCAATGACTCTATTTCAACAGTTTTGTTCAATTTGCTCCATTCTGTAAATATATTATTCACTGGTGATGAGGTGTTCCTCATATAGGCCTTTACACATATGTCTTCTTCATCGTTTTTCATAGAATCCACTCCAGTACCAGTATGGGAAGTATGTAAAAATGGTGAACGAATAACCCAAAATGAAATAAGCATTGATATGTAATGTAAACATACACGAAATAAATATCTATTTGTTAAAAAACATATATCAGGAACAAACAAGACAAGTAGATATATAATACTTATCTTGACATAGTTGATTTGATACCCACACAACAAGGGATTCCAGTAAAACAAACTATACTTGATACCGATTGGCAATGGATTGATACTCAAATGCAGTCGTTTTGATTTTAAAGGGACATGGTCATTGTAACAAACATCTGGAATAGGCCTAGAAAAATATATAAGTATTAAAAAGGGAAAGACACTAAATAGGCCACAAAATAACACTGGCCATGGCCATGAGCTAATCAAATCATTACCAAAGATGTCAGAAAACATACCAAATGGGTAAACATCAACATGATCAATATACACACCATATGCTTGCTGCTTTGTATCCTTTGTAATATCACTTTCTGGTATTTGTTTCATTCTGTCAAAAACCATTTCAGGCAGATCTTTAACACATGTCAGAGTGATTTCCATTAGCTTTTTCTGAGTTTTGTTCATCAAAGCACTTCCTGGACCTTTCATTTCCATTGTCACATCATACACACCTTCCTGGAACATACCTAGTTTGAGAGCAAGCCAACTATATGGACACACCAGATGTTTATGAATAAAGTGTCCCTTTTTATCTATTATCCAATGAAAGTTAAAAGACTCGTCAGAAAGTGAGGAGTTAAAGTGGACTCTGATCTTAACTAAAGATGCGCCTTCCTCAACTTGACCCTGCAGCATGGTGAGAGATTCTTCAGTAACTTGCAATCTGTGGTTGCCACATGGGAGCAGGTCAGGTTCAGTGGTATAGTCCGCAGTGGTAGCACTGGTGTCTTTCTTGGTAGAATTATATGTTTTGAACCATTTCACAAACCATCTTGGTAGGTTGGGTTGAGTAGTGGAGTTTGCTGCAGCATGACTTGATTGGTTTTCTGATGTGTGGATGGGACTGGTTACTTCTGAAACAAAGACAGTTTTTCTTGTATTTTGTGATGTGAAATTCATGCTAAACCACACGGGTCTGGGCAAGGATCAAATTTAAGTGGTTGATTGATACTTTAAAAGTTACGGGGGGTTTTAAACACCGAAATGCTATATTTTTCAATATTCTGGGTACTGTTTTTGGTCTTTCTCAAAGTTTCACCCTGGACCAGTTTCGTCCAGTTTGTGTCACAACACACAACAGCCACTACAAGGGCCATGCTGTTGTCGCAAGAGACTACCAATGCCCATACCAATCACCGCTCTAATCAAACATGCCATGTCATATGGGTGCTATGAAACATTTAGTATCAGTTCTTATTTCAATAGAGATCATAATCCCTGCACTAGAAAACCTTTGGTTCAAGGTGGGAGGTGATGCCAACATGTAATCTACATGTAGTAACTATACACTCTCAGAAAAAGGTGCGACTTAAAACCTTAAAAGGTTCTTCAGCTTGTCCTCTATTTAGAACCCTCGAGGGTTCCCCCTGAGAACCATTTTTAATGGTTCTTCAAAGAACCCCCAAGAAAGGTTCTTAAAAGAACCTTAAATGGTTCTTCAGATTTGTCCTCTATTTAGAACCCTCATGGTTCCTTGAGGAACCATTCATGTAGGGTTCTGCAAAGACCTTTATATACCGTCAAAGTTCTTTATAGAACCATTTAAGGTTCTACAAAGAACCATTCCTGTGGGTTCTGTCGAACCCTTAAGGTTCTATTAAATGATGAACGATGTGACTGGGAATCTGACTAGATATTATTTACAAAATACAGAATCAATGGTGTTAAATTAATAAAAGTCAGCAAGTCAAAGTCTTAAAGGGACATTAAGTGGTGTTGAAAATTTTAAATGTTTAAAAATTTACTTCAGAATTCAAGATGAACATTAAAAATTGCCATTATTGTTGTTTCTACTAACAAAAACACAGCAAAACTTGATTAAAAGAATATCATCGCTATTTATTGAAAAACGCCCTCTATGCAAATATGGTTCGCGTTATGTATCAAGCGTACTGCAGGGAGATACTGTCGGACGTAATATGCTCGTCCCGGCTGTACGAGCATTTTTGAATCGACGTTTTCTTGTACAAAGAGAGCTGATTTTTCTTAATCCTTATAGGTGTAAGTTCATACATGTGATACAATTATAAACATTACTAATCTCAGTTTTTGATAATTGAGGGCGCAACCTCCAACACATCTCTTAGTGCCCCTTTAAGTCATTGATTATACTTGGTTATAATCATATCAATAAAGAAATAAAGTAGAAAGTAAATAGTTGTATTTTTTTAAACAGTACCGTTTATTAACAGGGTTACAAAACAATTATTACATTGCGAACTCATTTATTAAGATGTAGGGGAGAGCGGGGCGAGTCCGCCCTCTAATTTTCAGGCTTGCCTATTGGACTCATTTTACAAGTTAGAAAATTATCCTACTTCCAAATGAAAGCTACGTTTCTTAGCTACATACCCCCATATTTTCAGCACTCTATAACTGTTAGTAAGTGCAGGAGTAAGGAAAATAACCAACAGGGCGGACTTACCCCATACTACTCACGCCGGGACGAGTACGTCCTCATGATTTGCAAGCTCGTCCGGCTTCATAGGCAAGTTAAATATTGCAGAAACTATCAGTTATTCCATGTAAAGATTGATAAAAAGACAACTAGACACAACTATGACAAATTAGGCCATGTGGCCCAACATATGAAATGGACACATCATGTGTCCATTTATTATGTTGGGGCGAGTCCGCCCCCTTCTTAGCGTGTAATAGGACATGGGCGGACTCGCCCCGGCGGTACGTATGGGGGCGAACTCACCCCAGAGCTAATTTTTTTTCTTCTTCAATCTCATGGTATACCTACTAAACACGGAATTGGACGTTTTTAACTGCATAATATGTTAGGCAAAGCCCTTATACCTTTTGAATGACTATAAAAGTTAGTACCATCGCTGTGATGTCTTTAGATTAATGCAATGTTTTTAATGGCAGATAATTTTACTTTAATTATTCAAAAACAATTATTCAATATAAATCCTTAGGAGAGCTGTATCCGGGTCTGAAGTTTTAATAGTTACTTTGCTAGGACCGGTGCAACCAAATTACACCAGTCTGATATTTTTTCAACAGTCACGTGATGAGAAACACGTGGTGGGCGGACTCGCCCCGCTCTCCCCTACGTATGCAAATTTCAGCATTTGCGATAAGTCTACCAAGAACCCCATTTTCCCCAAATAAGGGCTCTTTTTGGAACCATCTCACTACATAGAACCTTTTTGCGGTGTTAAAGAACCCCTAACAAACCTTTTTAGAACCTTTAAAGGTTCTTTAGAGAAACATGGTTCTGCCAAGAACCATTTGCCATTTCAAGAACCCCCGCTCTAGAACCCTTTTTTCTTAGAGTGTAATAGGTGCAGGGTTTTCTGTGCCATGGCCGACATTCTTCTTTGTTCGCGTGGATGCAAATGCTGTCGCATAATATTATTGCATTAGAACAGTGACAGTAGAATAACCCGTATGATATTATGATGCGTTCACGCAGACAATCACTTCTCAACTTGAGCTGACAGTGACACAAAGAATGGTTTAGTTATAACTACATTATTTCATTTTCACTTTTATTTTAAATTGACCACACCTTGGGATGAAGGTTGGAGAAATCGTATTATATTTGGTCAATACATCAGTTATGTCTTCTACAAAGCCACGTCCATTCATATATTACTACCATCGTTGGGCATCACCCAACATCAGTGGATATCGATCGGGGCACGAGTTGAAGTAATTTCAACTTTTATCCATCGACGTTGACGGACCCATAACGACGAGAGTATGAACGGGCCACCAGGGGGTTATGGTTAATTAAAATTGTTATGACTATGAATGCTACAAAGAATAGGCTTACCTGTTGAAGGCATGGTTGCTGTTTGTATCTCATGACACATCAGACTTGGACAGGCGACAGCAACACAAAGTATACCAAATAACATCTTCAGTATCATGGTGAATGGAATTGTCTATGCAGTTATTAGCATAAGAAATGATGCGTTCGCAATTGTAACAGTTTATCAGTATAATAACCAATACACAAAGCAAGTTGTCATCAGCCAGAAGATAAGTCAATCATGTCAATATGAGCATATATGTTGCTCAAAGAAAGAGGAAATTTATTTGTGATAATTCTCAATCTATATTTCAATGTCAATATATCCTAAAGACAAAAATAATCCCATATACTAACACAAATAGTTTTTTATCAATGGTTTTATGACGGATGTGTCCTGTTGAAAGATGGAAAGTTCTCAATCCTAGAGGAAATACAGTCATGTATCTAGTCCCATGCACTACTACTGCAGATTGTTGTTATAGATGCGTTTATGACGAAATATGTCCAGTGGAAAGATAGAAAAGTACTAGATAAGGCCTAAAAAAAAAAGTTTGATTGGCGTAACCCGACCGACCCTAAATACATCGCCGACCCTGAATATTTTTTATTATTTTGAGGGGGAAAAAAAACAAACAAAAAAAACAAAACTGAAATCTGAAGTTGGTTATTGTTTAAAACTTCAGAAACTTGTACTTATAGAGTCTGTTGGTTTCTATAAATAAAAATAAAAATGTTTAAAGAAAAGGGAATGTTTGCCGTCTCTTCATTTGTGTGTACTGCTGTCTTTTAAGTGTTCAAAAGTAGATTATTTAAAAAAAAAAGAATTAAAAAAAAAAAAAATCCCGACCGACCTACCCTATTTGTTTTAATCATGTTACGCCAATCAAACCTTCTTTTTTTTTAGGCCTAAACATACTAAACAATACATTTCATGAACTTTGATTTGTAGGGACTTTACATTTGGAATAATAATACAGGCCAAGTAAAGATAAACAGAATTGTTTAGCATCACCACACAGTTCTGCGTGTGATTTTTTATTTTTTATTCTGATATATTCGTATACCCGCATAATGTAGTCGTTGTAGATTCGTTTATCATGACAGATGTGTCCTTATGGTTTCACACCACTAAATAACGTCTGGCCCTACCCCCTTTGAGGCAATAGTCCAAAACCGGCCCGTTTCTATGCCGAAACGGGAGACCTATTGTAAATTACAGTTTAAAATTAGGGTATTTACTACATGTTATGGCGAAATTAATAAAGTGTGAATTTTGACAGACACATCAGCGTTCTTTAGGTCCAAAAAATTGATGCAATGATGATTTTTTAATATTTTAACAGAGACATTTGTGTTCAGGTCATTTCCGGTATGTGACGCCATCATCTAAATCAACAATTGCGTGTGACCAGGAAAACTCAACTCGTACTTTTTGAAAAGGCTCTAGCTCAAAAAAATGCCGGTTACCCCCATATATGAGTTGTTGAGTTAGTAGTCATGGCTTTCATCTTCAAGTTGAAACCAAATGTCAAGATACCAGTTTCTTATAACGTCGAGAAATATCCATTTTAAAATTGTGAGATGTATTTGGTGGTGTGCAACCTTATTATCCTCAGAATGTTGTCCTCGTGAATATCCTCAGTCGATCAGCAAATACCTTTTTGGTAGATTTCTTACTTTGGCCTCTCCAACTTCGTATTAGTATTCAAGTTTTATATCCCCTGAAATATTGAATGAAATGTCCTCTTCTTTAGGGTCATAAAGTGCATCGCTAATACATTTGCTGACAATGGTGATTTTACACTGTGAATTAAAGAAATTTAAAAAAGTAGAAGTCTTAATTTCTGTCAAAAGTACCAAACTCTAAAACAAAATATTATTAAAATGTATTTATCATATAAATTGTGTCATTCAATGTGTGTGATATGCTTCCTATATTTAGCAACTTTTCTGATTATTAAAGCTAGCTTACCGATGCTGGATTCTTCTTTATTTATTCATATCAGTACCAGTGAACGGCGCGTCGTGGGCGAAAGGTGCTATATGCTTTGTAGGTCATAAATTCAACATTTTAGATAAGGTTACATGTTTGGTTCAGGTGCTTTTGCCATTTAAAGCAATAATATGCGACCTTTTCAAATTTCTACACATATTCTTTTCTCTTATCATGAAGTTTGGCTTATCAGGAAAGACTTTCTGGACTCTTAAATCTATCCTGACTGTATTTGCTGTGAAAAACCACCACAGAACTTTACTAAATCATATTGGAAATCTGCTTCCAATTTAAGGAATTTCTCAACATATTGCTTCGATTTTCATCATAAAGCATGCTATATTCTGTTCATTGTACAGTTGCGATCGTAGCAGGAAACACTGTAGGCGGCAACATGGTATCAAACCATGGAATTCTATTTAGGAACGAAAAAACCGAGACGATGAGAAATTTGAGGTCTGTCGAAAAGATGGTGAGACATTCGTATCATAGGCTGGTATTTTTGTAAACAAATAATGTTTGTATAACTTAATTTTTCAATGGCATAGTTGGTGGGTTTTTTTTAACGTACCCATATATTATAGTTCGGGTTTTAAAATTAAAACATATTTGGGGTCACTAGGGGTCAAAATGTTAATTTGTTTGTTAACATATATCACTTAAAATACTTCTTGCCTCAGAGGAAATATCTGATGACTGTCCCAATTGGTCAAAATATTCCTTGGGTCCATGCACATAGGTTCCTTTAGCGATTAAAATTGACGTGTCATGGGTTCACCAGGGGTCATTGACCTATACAGGGGGTAATTTAAGGCATGCTCCAATTTTGATCGAACTTGTTGCATTGAATGTTTTTTGATAAGACAAGAAGAAAAAAAATATTTTGGGGTCAAAGGTCTGAAAAGGGTCACTATGGGTCATTGAACTTTAAAGGAGTAAAATGTAGAACAGGTTCCATTTTTGATCGGGTTTGTTGCATAAAAAAAGTGAATTATGACCTTGCGGTCAAAGGTCAGGAAGGGGTCACTTAAAATGTAAAACATGCTCCGATTTTGATCGGATTTGTTGCATGTTATGTCTCTTGATAAGACAAGCAAAAAGTCAAGAATGACATTGGGGTCAAAGGTTAAGAAGGGGTCACTAGGGGTCAAAATGTGATTTTCACTTAAAGGGTGCACACCACTATTACAGTCCAACGCCCAGCTTCCGTCGATCGCGATCACGAATGTAGTTCCTAAATAACGGAAAGAATGGTGAATATTGACATGATATGTCATTCAAAATCATTGAATTTGGTCTATATTTATTCACTGAAGTGTACCTGAGATAATTCGAATGAAAAGAGTATACATCTACTGTTTTATTTGAAAATATTGGCGGAGGGATACACATTGGTCACAACGAGCTACAAGGTCTAATTTCGTGTTAAAAAATACTCCTCCATATGAAGGGGGAA
Organism: Ophiura sarsii; assembly: GCA_035610835.1. Taxonomy (NCBI): domain Eukaryota; kingdom Metazoa; phylum Echinodermata; class Ophiuroidea; order Amphilepidida; family Ophiuridae; genus Ophiura; species Ophiura sarsii. The sequence continues at coordinate 61,020,144 of CM069451.1, forward strand.
ATATAGAAAAATGTAAACGGTCACCCCCATCTGAATTTTTGACCCAGGTAAGATCTATGTGTGTTAATAAATATTCCAAGATTTCATTAAATGAGTCGCAAGGTAACTCAAGATATTGCCGTTTTCCTGAGGCATCTTTCCCATAGAAACACACGTTAGTGCGTAATAGTGGTATGCACCCTTAAATGCTCTTTCTCCTTAGCGAAACGAGCCAGGACGCAATGTTTTTTCCGTACATGATCCTAGTGAAATTCACATTATTCCGTTTTGATACGGAATAAAGCAAAATTCACTGAATCAAATGATTTTTTTGAACAAATCAACTGATTTCACTAGGATCATGTACGAAAGATAAAATCGCATACTCAAGTTTTTAAAATGATTTTTTTTTTGTTGAGTCACTAAGGGTAAAAATGTCAAATTTCGATTATTTCACTGAAAATGCTTCGTGTCTCAGAGAAAATGACAAATACCGTCATAATTGGTCAAAAGATTCCTTTGGTACATGCACATACAGCTTGGTATTCAGCGATTAAAATTGACATATCATATGGGGTCCAGTGTCGTAGCTAGGATTTTTTTCAGGTGGGGGGGGGCAAGATTTCTAAAATTTTCGTAAAAGGTTGCCCCAAAAAAAATTATAGTCACTTACCAAGTGAATTTCACGTAAGTGGGGGGTGGGGGTGGGGGCTGAGGTCAAAAAAATCGCACAGTAAATGTACTACATGTACAATTTTGCCTTCTATTTGCCTAATAACCAACCATGAGTTTTTATTTCCTTTTTTTCTCACTTTTTTTTTTTAGGGGGGGGGGGGGCACAAATGGGTTTTTTTCGTCAGGGGGGCATTTACCCCCCCCCCCCCCCCCCCTGAGCTACGCCACTGATGGGGTCATTGACTTATACAGGGGTTAAATGTAAGATATTCTCGGATTTGGACCGGATTTGTTTCATGGTTTGATAAGACAAGAAAAAAGTGAATTATTATAACTAGGTCAAAGGTCAAGAAGGGGTCACTAAGGGTCAAAATGTTAATTTTCAATCCGTTCACTTAAAATGCTTCTTGTCTCAGAGAAAATGACTGATGACCGTCAGAATTGGTCAACAGATTCCTTTGATTTACGCACGTATAGTGTGTTCATCGATTAAAAGTGACATGTCATGTGGGGTCACTAGGGGTCATTGACGTATGGAGTAAAATTTAAGACATATATATACTTTGATTTGGCCCGGACTTGTTAATTCATAGTGTGTGGATTGATGTGGCAGGAAAAAAAGTCAATCAAGAAGGGGTCACTAGTGGTCATTGAGCTTTACAGGGATAACATGTAAAACATGCTCTGATTTGGACTAGACTTGTTGCATCTTATGTCGTTTGATGAGACGAGAGCAAAAGTTGATCATGGCCTCAGGGTCAAAGGTGGAAGGGTTCACTATGTGTCAGTGACCCTTTGACTAGGGGTCAAATGTAAGGCATGCTTCGATTTTGATCGGACTTATTGCATCTTATGTCATGTCGAGACAAGAGCAAATTTCAATAATGACCTCGGGTCAATGGTCAATAAGATCATTGGTCATTGCAGCCTTTTATGGCAAAAGAATGTATCTTATATGTAGTTTTCTAACAGTGTACTTCCTTTTAACATGATCAAAGTTAGCCTTTTTCTCAAAAAATCATGTAGTGGTAAAAGGCAGTATATTACTTTTATTGTCTTTACAAGTTGCAACCTTTTCCTAAGTGAGGATTATTGAACCAAGTTAACACAATCCATGTTTAAAGGAAGTATATCATTAGGAAAGTATTATAAGATACATCCTTTTGTCATAAAAGGGCTGATTGACCTATACCAGTGGCGGATACAGGAGGGCGGAGGGGGCGGGCGCCCCCCCCCCCCCCCCCCCCCCCCGTAAAATTTGACAATATACCTTTTTTTGTACCACTTGACCTTTTCAGAGACATAGGTAGGTTCGTCGTTACATTTGCCACTTGTACCCTGCGATTTTTTTTGCCGGTTTTGGGTCAACCACATCATGCCCCCTAAAAAATCAATTTAGTTAAAATAAGAAACAAATAGACAATTTAAGCATAAAAAGGCAATTTTTTCTTCTTCTGCGCTATGCGCAAATTTTCTTACTAAATTAGGTTTAATTATACCAAATGTTGACAATGTTAGCATAAACGCGCGAAAATCTTGACTTTTATTGTCAAAATTGCCAGCCCAGAATCCATTGCATTCTAAAACCAGTCAACCGTTAAATGTTTAAGCTGAAATATAACTCACTCTTTCAAATTAGTATGACTGAATCGGTTCCAAGTGCAGATTCCCTAAATCGTCTAAACATCCAAATTCGAGTTGAAAAGTTTGGAGGGGAAAATCATGTATAGGCCTAGAGTAAAATCTAAAATTAAAAAGAACTTTCTAAAGGCACTGAAATAATGATATTAAATCTTCAACAGGGGTTACTGAGTTCTCTCTAAACTTTAACTCTAGCGTGATGCGGACACCCGTTTTGCTGGAGACCCAGAACTTATTACTATCCCTAAATCAAGTAAAAGGAAGTGTCATGGCAGACCATTGACTGAATGTAATTGATAGCCTAAGTTTGTGTACACTCTCTAGTAAATAACGCGCGGCAATGGGAAAAGACGTAGGCAATTAGTTTCGCGTAATATCGATATTTATAAAAACTTATACATGTTGCTTACCAACAAAGACGCTGATCGTGCCAATAACCTGATTTATAATTTAAATTTGACAATAAAATGTAGTTCATCCAGAGTAACTTTTTCACGGATCAGTGCTGTACTGCCTGTTGCAAACTTCTCAGATAAAAACAATTCTTTATTTAGGGAAAAGGTGGGTTTTATAACCGTTTTATAACCGTTTATGTCGCTTAGAATTTTAGATAGAAACATTGTCGAATTCGACAGGTTCGTGTTCTTTTAATGTTTTTATTTACAACAGGTAATTCTCTGTCAGGAATCAGGATAGTCCTATAGATGCCAAGCGTCAAATAAATAGATATTACAGGCGAATTCAGGTCGTTTCATCCCACCGCGTTTCATCCCAGAACGGTTTCGACCCTTTACCATTTCATCCCATGGTCGTTTCGACCCAAAACCACTTCATCCCATGGTCGTTTCATCCCCGTGTAATATTCATACCAGTACAAACCATTGATAGTCCATTGATTCGCTCGATATATAGCACACATCACAGCGGGTAACGCGGGGATCGATTACAGAGCAATACACCCTGAACTATATGCGTCTCTCCGTATCTACTACTTTACTAAAATATGGGGCCGCGCCGGTGAATCGCTCACGGAACGGCTCAGCGAGCATAGCGGCAATCGATTACAGGGCAATTACACCGTGAACTTATGCACGCCGCCGCCTTTCCGTATCTACTTCTTTACGGAATTCTTTACTACGATCACGGGGCCCGGGGAATCGCTCACGGACGGCTAAGCAAGCGTAGCGGGGGTCAATTACAGGGCAATACACCGTGAACTTACGCACGCCGTCTTTACTACTTTACGCGGAATCGCTCACGTAACGGCTCAGCGGACATAGCGGGGATCGACTAGGGCAATACACCCTGAACGGGAAGTGTCAACCCTTTTATTTTGATGATCAACTTTTGTTTCTAAGTTCGAGAATATTAGATATAAGTACATACAAGTATACATTTATAGAAAGGAAATTTGATAAGGAATCCAATGGTGATATCAATGTGATACCAAATAAACTGCATTTTGAGAAACTAACCAAAAAGCTATTTTGTGATCCTCATTTTTTAGACAACATAAATAAAAAACAAAATTTGGCCACGGTACTTTTTTCTAATACAGATTTTTGTAAACAAGAAAATGTTGTCAAGGATCGCATTTTTTCTTTTTACACAAGGCTTAGTTTTGGAAATAATGCTTAAACACCGGAAAAGTGTAAATTTAAGGGTGTTTTTTTGCATACATTTAGCTAGAAATTGATGCATATCTCGAGTTTAAAATCCATAATTGAAAAAATGAGAAATGGTATTCATTCATCCCATAGTCGTTTCGACCCAAAACCACTTCATCCCATAGTCGTTTCATCCCCGTGCAATATTCATACCAGTACAAACCATTGATTGTCCATTGATTCGCTCGATATAGCACACATCACAGCGGGTAACGCGGGGATCGATTACAGAGCAATACACCCTGAACTATATGCACGTCTCTCCGTATCTACTACTTTACTAAAATATGGGGCCGCGCCGGTGAATCGCTCACGGAACGGCCTCAGCGAGCATAGCGGCAATCGATTACAGGGCAATTACACCGTGAACTTATGCACGCCGCCGCCTCTCCGTATCTACTTCTTTACTACGATCACGGGGCCCGGGGAATCGCTCACGGACGGCTAAGCAAGCGTAGCGGGGATCGATTACAGGGCAATACCTCCTGTTCGAGAATATTAGATATAAGTACATACAAGTATACATTTATAGAAAGGAAATTTGATAAGGAATCCAATGGTGATATCAATGTGATACCAAATAAACTGCATTTTGAGAAATTAACCCAAAAGCTATTTTGTAATCCACATTTTTTAGACAACATAAATAAAAAACAAAATTTGGCCACGGTACTTTTTTGGAAATGGATGCATATCTCGAGTTTAAAATCCATAATTGAACAAATGAGAAATGGTAGTAAAAGTCCGTAAAAGCATACCTGATAGTTTGATATATTTTTAGTTATGTTGTCTGAAAATTCGTAAAACTTCCTTCAAATTTGAACTTCTAGAAAACATCGATTTAGTAAAATTATTGACATTTTCTACCATTTAAAAATGTTCACGGAATACACGGGCGTGTGACCTAAAAGGCGAGTATAAGCCTTAATACTATTATGAACAATCGAATAGACTATCAGATTCAATGTGAAGAAATTGGAAGAAAACTGAAATTTAAATGATCGTAAGATTGGCCTTTGTTTACATAGACATTGTTTTGCGCTCTCTTGTTTTTCGGTCTACGTCGCGAATATTCTACGTCGCGGCTATCACAACAACAACAAAAATGGAACCCGGGCAATTTTCTTGAGATTACAAAAGTTGTAAAAGGACAGATTTTCAGAAAATATATTTTTGGTTACCTTGTCCGATCCGAATTGAAGACTGGTCAAAATTCTCGTTTTTTATGATTTTCTCCAAAACGGTCCTTTTTTAGAGCAATTTCATGTTTATGGTTAGATTTATTGAACCCTTTCCTTCAAGAAAATGTATACTTTTATAATATATGAATAATGACGTAGTTACGGCAGTTTTACGGAAGCTATTTCGTATGAATGTGCTACTGCTAGTATTAATGTCAACCCGTATCTATAAAATGATCCTATAGACCTATAGCCGCATTTTAAATTCAAGTGATGGAGGTTTTATGAATTTCAGCGAAATTAAATTCTTATTTATATCGTTTGTAAGAAGGAATAGCAAAATAAATTTCAATTATTTTGTTCCAAATTACCTTACACGAAGGGTTTCATTTATTAGCTTGGCATTTGTAAATCATTTTTTGTTACCTGTTGTTTCAGCCCAATGTATGTTTGAAGTTGTTAACATTTGAAATGTAAATGAATAGGCCTTGAATATAATATTCTTGTATTTATATGCATCGCGAAGTCGCATCCATTTGGCAGCGCATGACACCATTAACATTCCCGGCGCGCCGACGGCTGTGCACGGGTCGCTATCCCCAGGCTCACACCGCCATGGACAACCGAACAAACGCCCCGTGCAAGTGCCGCCTTGCTATTCACCCCGAGATGAGCCCGAGAAACCACTCCCCCAATAGCTGCGCATTTGAGTTCCTCTCCCCCGAACCAACAAGTCAATATAACTATCCTCATTTTAATTTCTCTAATTTGAATGTGCTACTGCTAGTATTAATGTCAACCCGTATCTATAAAATGATCCTATAGACCTATAGCCGCATTTTAAATTCAAGTGATGGAGGTTTTATGAATTTCAGCGAAATTAAATTCTTATTTATATCGTTTGTAAGAAGGAATAGCAAAATAATATTCAATTATTTTGTTCCAAATTACCTTACACGAAGGGTTTCATTTATTAGCTTGGCATTTGTAAATCATTTTTTGTTACTTGGTGTTTCAGCCCAATGTATGTTTGAAGTTGTTAACATTTGAAATGTAAATGAATAGGCCTTGAATATAATATTCTTGTATTTATAAAAAAAATTATATGCATCGCGAAGTCGCATCCATTTGGCAGCGCATGACACCATTAACATTCCCGGCGCGCCGACGGCTGTGCACGGGTCGCTATCCCCAGGCTCACACCGCCATGGACAACCGAACAAACGCCCCGTGCAAGTGCCGCCTTGCTATTCACCCCGAGATGAGCCCAAGAAACCACTCCCCCAATAGCTGCGCATTTGAGTTCCTCTCCCCGGAACCAACAAGTCAATATAACTATCCTCATTTTAATTTCTCTAATTTGAATGTGCTACTGCTAGTATTAATGTCAACCCGTATAAAATGATCCTATAGACCTATATAGCCGCATTTTAAATTCAAGTGATGGAGGTTTTATGAATTTCAGCGAAATTAAATTCTTATTTATATCGTTTGTAAGAAGGAATAGCAAAATAATATTCAATTATTTTGTTCCAAATTACCTTACACGAAGGGTTTCATTTATTAGCTTGGCATTTGTAAATCATTTTTTGTTACTTGGTGTTTCAGCCCAATGTATGTTTGAAGTTGTTAACATTTGAAATGTAATAGGCCTTGAATATAATATTCTTGTATTTATATGCATCGCGAAGTCGCATCCATTTGGCAGCGCATGACACCATTAACATTCCCGGCGCGCCGACGGCTGTGCACGGTTCGCTATCCCCCAGGCTCCCACCGCCATGGACAACCGAACAAACGCCCCGTGCAAGTGCCGCCTTGCTATTCACCCCGAGATGAGCCCGAGAAACCACTCCCCCAATAGCTGCGCATTTGAGTTCCTCTCCCCGGAACCAACAAGTCAATATAACTATCCTCATTTTAATTTCTCTAATTTAAATGTGCTACTGCTATTAATGTCAACCCGTATCTATAAAATGATCCTATAGACCTATAGCCACATTTTAAATTCAAGTGATGGAGGTTTTATGAATTTCAGCGAAATTAAATTTTTATTTATAGGGCTCCCCCTAGCCTCGTTTGTTAGAAGGAATAGCAAAATAATATTCAATAATTTTGTTCCAAATTACCTTACACGAAGGGTTTCATTTATTAGCTTGGCATTTGTAAATCATTTTTTGTTACTTGGTGTTTCAGCCCAATGTATGTTTGAAGTTGTTAACATTTGAAATGTAATAGGCCTTGAATATAATATTCTTGTATTTATATGCATCGCGAAGTCGCATCCATTTGGCAGCGCACGACACCATTAACATTCCCGGTGCGCCGACGGCTGTGCACGGGTCGCTATCCCCAGGCTCACACCGCCATGGACAACCGAACAAACGCCCCGTGCAAGTGCCGCCTTGCTATTCACCCCGAGATGAGCCCGAGAAACCACTCCCCCAATAGCTGCGCATTTGAGTTCCTCTCCCCGGAACCAACAAGTCAATATAACTATCCTCATTTTAATTTCTCTAATTTGAATGTGCTACTGCTATTAATGTCAACCCGTATCTATAAAATGATCCTATAGACCTATAGCCACATTTTAAATTCAAGTGATGGAGGTTTTATGAATTTCAGCGAAATTAAATTCTTATTTATAGGGCTCCCCCTAGCCTCGTTTGTAAGAAGGAATAGCAAAATAATATTCAATTATTTTGTTCCAAATTACCTTACACGAAGGGTTTCATTTATTAGCTTGGCATTTGTAAATCATTTTTTGTTACTTGGTGTTTCAGCCCAATGTATGTTTGAAGTTGTTAACATTTGAAATGTAAATGAATAGGCCTTGAATATAATATTCTTGTATTTATATGCATCGCGAAGTCGCATCCATTTGGCAGCGCATGACACCATTAACATTCCCGGCGCGCCGACGGCTGTGCACGGGTCGCTATCCCCAGGCTCACTCCGTCATGGACAACCGAACAAACGCCCCGTGCAAGTGCCGCCTTGCTATTCTCCCCGAGATGAGCCCAAGAAACCACTCCCCAATAGCTGCGCATTTGAGTTCCTCTCCCCGGAACCAACAAATCAATATTTCAATTGGGATAAAACCGTAACGGGATGAAACGGCTTCGGGATGAACCGGTATTGTGATGAAACGGTAGCCGAAATTATTGGGATGAAACCGTTTTGGGATGAAACGACGTGTTTCCGGTGTAATATCCTCAAATAGGTCTTACATACAGAATAAAGCACAAGGCAGCAATTGTTTTGCAGTTGATTTGCATTGTAAATATGATAGCTGCCGTGTGCTTTATTCCGTATGTAAGACCTATTTGAGGATATTGCCATATTACAAAAGTAAGACAGCTCTGATGGGATGGATCAAATCTTTCCTGACCAACCAGTCCCTGTCGGTGGCCAAATTTGCCCACCAATTTCGTGGCCAAATTTGCCCACCAAGAGTAAGACCAAATGCGTAACAACAAATGCGTAACAAATGTTCATGTTTGAAACCCAAATAATTGTTCCAATGGAGTACAAATCTGTTGGGGTAAGGTTTAAGTTTTATTTCCTGTTTGAATTAACCCTTGAAATTATGATGCTTGTTGCAGAGATGAACTTGAACTATGAAGAGCATTTGGTGATTTTGGTGTTGGGAGGCTTGATATCTCCCATCACTATATCTGGGGGAACTCGCTAGCCAAAATGATCTCATAGGTACTTGTAGCCAATTAAATACAAGGGGTGTGTCAGAGACGCCGACACTGTTTAGGCCTAAAAAAAAAAAAGGTTTGATTGGCGTAACCCGACCGACCCTAAATACATCGCCGACCCTGAATATTTTTTATTATTTTGAGGGGGAAAAAACAAAAAAACAAAAAAAACCCACTGAAATCTGAAGTTGGTTATTGTTTAAAACTTCAGAAACTTGTACTTATAGAGTCTGTTGGTTTCTATAAATAAAAATAAAAATGTTTAAAGAAAAGGGAATGTTTGCCGTCTCTTCATTTGTGTGTACTGCTGTCTTTTAAGTGTTCAAAAGTAGATTATTTAAAAATAAAAAAAAATCCCGACCGACCTACCCTATTTGTTTTGGTCATGTTACGCCAATCAAACTTTTTTTTTTTTAGGCCTTAGTTCGCCAAATAAATGCCCAGACGAACTCTACAGTACACGTCACGTGACTGCCATGCCACCTAGGTGTGTTGAAAAAAGTCCAAGCCCAGTCACTCTAGTTCAGTTGAGCGCACGAGGTGGTAATGTGGGATGTTGGCCAGGGGATGGTGGCCAGGGGTGTTTGTGCATAGACCGTTTATGGTTTGTGTGTGTGTTAGAGAATGTTGAAGGGGGGTTGAGCGTTGATTTAATAAGAAAGCAGTAAATTTAATACATTCGTCGGTCTCTTTCAACTTCACCGGCTCCACCCCGGGCTCCATGCACCATCCACTTCATAAAGTATTGACAGAAACTCACTGATATTTAACACTATAAACGGGTGAACTCTACCCCTACTAATTTACTGTAACCTAGAGGTGCCTGGTAGAGTTTGCCGATTAAAAATGGCGTCCGAAAAGCGAACTTAACCCCAAACTCGTCAGAGACATCCATTCAGCATCAAGCAAAAGTTTTTTTCTATTGTAAAAAAGTTTTTGTAGTGATGGGCACAACTGTACCATAATGAATTTTGTGATAGATATAGCTGGAGTGAATACTCTCATCCCTATTAAATTGTGTTTAAATATGTGACCAATGATATGCCGGGCTTCATGAAAATTGACAACCAGTTATAGGGCAACCAATCGGCTTTTAGGAAAAAAGTTTGTGGATAATGGATATTCTAGACTAAGATTAGTCTGCTTTAGTATACCTTTTTCCTTGTACCGATAGAGGGCTCACTCCCCATGGACCGCTCCCATCCTCTGATCTCACCCCCGGGGAAAAAAGGTCTACTTGCATTGGATTGACCTCGTTGACCTCCGTATACTTTTACATTAGTGCTCGTCCAAAAATTGGACGCATACGTAATGAGCAATTTGTTCGCGTGGGATTCAAAATTAACCAATGGCAGACACGATAAATACGAAGTATATGAATATTTATATGCGTCTTCGCAGAGAGACGAATCTTGCTCACTTGATAAATTCAAAATGTCGATTTTCTGGCACTGTATAGCCGCCGTTTCAGTCTAAAATCACACTTTAGGAGTTATCTTTGACATTGGTCCTCGCCCAAAATATGTTCCTCAGAGATATAACTACATTTCCGCATATGTGACTATTTCCATGCTATTTCCTATCTTTCAATATCGTGTAATAAAAAACCTTTTTACGTTTAAACAGAGACAAATAATTTGATCATTGTTTACGATAACGAGAGACTCTTACACAGCCACAGAAATACCCCCTTCACGCGTTTCTAGATGTACAAACAGCAAATTCAATATTAGCGCGTTATGAAGGGGTGTGATACTATCGTGACGCATAAAAAAGCATCGTCCCTAGTAATCCCTAGTGTGCTCAAGCACAGTTCTTTTGTAAATCCAATGCCAGTAGACCTTGTATTTGGTCGGTTCTCGGATGGGAAGTATCAGGGGGTGTTGTTCGATTGTGTGACAGTGAAATTATACAAGGCATACGAGTAGACTAGACTAAGATGGGCTTAACCTTTTTTTTTTCATTAATATTATTAGGTTTGACTAGGAGTTTCCTGGAAAAGCTGACTTTTGAAAGCCCAATTGACATTTCCGTAAAATAATTATAAGGTTCCTGAGTTCCCCAAATTTTCCAGGAATGCAGAATGGGGTTGGGGTTGGGGTAGTAGTTTAAGTCATATCCCAAAGACCTGAAGCATACATAACATTATTAAGTGTTCTCAAACCTTATTTTTCCTTTCCGATGATCATCACTCACTGAAGATCTGGAAGTTAAAATGCAGGGTCTGGGACACCCGGTGTCCCAGAACTATTTATAGCGGGAAAGTTATATTTATTTGGATATGAATTGGTCAAAGTCTTTATTCTATCATTAGCTTTCTTAGGAATTTTGAATTTTAAAAAATCTGACGTTTCTGACACAAATCATGGACTCTTTTTAAAACGGAAGTTTGCCCAAAACAACCTCTTTTGATACTTACAAAATCATTGACCATGTTAGGCACAAAAGTAAATTTAAATGATAGGAATGTTATTTGCTGTGTTAACTTCTAATTTCCACTACAAAGTAGATAGATATTCAAACACATTGAACAGCTTATCGTATGCATTACGTGATATGTGCACAACTATAAAAGCGTGATAATTTCGGCGCAAACATCTTTGTGCTGTGCGCATGTTTTTTGTTCAATTTTAATCAAAATTATAGTAATTGTATTTTCATTTCAGGTAAAAGCCTTAAGTCAAAATAAGTTGAAATTGGCACCAAGGAAAAGACTTAATTGCCCATCATCATCACCATGGATACTAGGACCAAAGTGTTGGAGGGTAGCTCACCTGGTGAGTAAATCAAGCCACATGACATACATGATTTTTATCAACCTGGTTTCCATGAAATTGACATACTGAAACGGCAGCTCATTTTCCTGTTTTTAATAAGCTAACTTTCCCATCGAATCTCTTGCAAAACCTGATGAGAATATTTCGTGAATCGATTCCATAGTTTCATGAATGTGTTTAGTAATTATTGTGTACATGTCTTTCAAATTCCATACCTTTTGGCTGTATATTTTAAGAAATATCGATGCTATGAGCAGTGATCGGGCAATGTTGATTTTGGATTCGCCGCGAGTTGTGATTCTTTTTACACGATAAGAAATGCTTTTCTCGGTCGAAAATATTACGCGACTCTTTTACATTTCACGTTCGTTTTTACATGATAACCCTAACCCCGGTTTAGGATTTTGGACCGGGATCACAATTTTCGAGGAAAAAACACCAACTAAATCTCCGGGAACCTGCCGGGATTCGATCCGGGGACCCTCCGTTCTCGAGCCCCACCTTCCTAACACTAAGCCACGGCCCTCAGCTACACATTCGTGCAGTATACTGCACTCATTATATAGGCTCGGTTGACTACGTCATCGAAAACCGACGGCGCATGCGTTTGGAGAGGGACTTTGGATTAGCATTTTTTAGCACTCAGGGGGGTTAGGGTTAACAGATGCATAAATGTCTCCTGATTCCAAAAATGTTCTTAGTTTCTTCTGACATTTATAATTAGGGTAATTGTAGTTCCGTGAAATATCCTTAATTTGGTAGTATTTCCTTGGCTTAGACAGAAAGTGTTTCTAGCCTCTGAGTGACAGCTTGTGCGTGTTGAGCGCGTTGTAGCGCGCTTAGAAACTAGCCAACCACATGTGTAGGAATTTTCGTGTCCCAAGTAATTTCGCGGAAGCTTTCTTTAGGAATTATTTGCGCGTAAAATGCAGGAATAAAAGGTGCTGCATTTCAGGATTTCAAGGAGTTGGGGCGAGAGAGTTCGCAGTTATACCTCAAACACTGGAGGAGCGAGATATCCAAACCCACTACAGATCATCTGATCTGAAACAGATTACTTCCTGAATTAATAAAGTGTAGTCAGTACCGAATCTGAAATATGACGATGACGTCATTACTGAAGGACCATACAAGGGAAGACTGTCCCTTGTTCGGGAACTTTGACATGTTTATTCATGAACGGGGCGGGGCATTATGCCAGGAATTGGCATAGCCCTCGTACCAGAAATTAGGTGTTAAATGTTGTTGTAAATATTATTCCATAATTATTAGGCCTTCAATTTATAATCAGTGAAACAAGCAAAGTTTAACTTGTTCAGAGAGATGGTGCGTAGAAATTGAGATCGTAACCAATGACTTGTTTATATTCATTTGAGAATTTATAATAAACAGCTGATCGTTCAAAACAAGCTCTCGTAACGTAAACATACAGGGTGACGCGTAAAGTAATGTTTACTCGTATAGGGTGGTCAGAAAATGTACCTTTACGATATCTAGAACTAAGGAAATCTTATACTGATTTAGTAACGCTTTGAATATGGAATTATGACTTTGTATATATAATGTTATGTATATAATGATTGAATTGGAGCTGGAGAAAACAGCTAATTATAATACTTATAAATGTATACATTTGTAATTGACTCATTACTCGTCTCAGAACTACTTCAGATACATATAATCTACTTATATAACTCTATATAACCTGGTGCACTACCTAAACGTAAACCATCACTCAAATAATATTGGAATTACTTGGTGAATGAAATCGCTGGTAGATGTGAAATGAATGTTTGGAGGCAGGTCTCTTAGGTTAGGAGACATACAGTCTTCCCCTCAGCTGACTGATGTCTCAGAGACATTATAGTCTTCCCCTCAGGAGACATTCGTTCTCAATCGCTCGGATAAGGAAGCTGAGATTCCTTATACTCTTGATTTGATCCATGAGATCCTAACTGAAGTCCAAATAGTGATGCCCCATTAACTATCCTAACTGAATCCAAGGCAGGAAAGGTAAGACTGACACGCTACCACATTTGTAGTCTTACAGGAGATTCTTTACTTATATATTATTACGGAGGCAAGCTCGGTTCCGTTACAATACCACTTAGTTCAGGATGAAGTACATTCAATTTAAGGACTGACTTTTTAAAAGTTGCTCCTGATCGTCAAATGCTTACTTGGAAAGTATTTAACAGTTATATTTGCTTTTTTAATTTTTTTTAATTTTTATAAATCACAATATAAAAATCCAACATAATTTAAGCAATAATTAAGCAAATAATTTAATAATTGATGGATACCAGCCTTTAATAAGCTGCCAGACGCTAGGATTACATAAATTAGAACACTCATGCAAAAATGCATGTGGAGCGTGAATCCACCACATTTTTTATGATATGAACGCAGATTACGATATGACCTGGGAATGGAGACAAGGAAAGAGGGCTATATATCGAACAGGATACGCGCGGCTGATCAACAAAGCAAATTTTCACAGGCAGGCGAATGTCCAAAATATCCTAACAAGGGCCGTCTGTAAAGCCAGAAGATGCACTATGGAAACCCTAGTGCATGGAGCAACTCACGAATTATGATAACAGGCAAAATAATTATTTTATTAATTTATATTTATAACAATTTGAAAGCCAACAAGAATATAACATTTACATTATCATTTGAATAGCTACCAACTTCAAAGTTCGTCTGATGGAGATACAACAGAAGGAATCTCAAGGTTTATCAGAAGATAGAGCACATGCCATCTTTAGTGTATTTGATGAAGTCTTACCTCAGCTTGGAGTGTATCAACAAGTCCTCAAGATGGTCAGAGATGAGCTATTTGGTAAGGAATTATAAAATCACGGTCTTCTATAGAAACAGAAGGAATCCCAGGGTTTATCAGAAGACAGGGAAGAGAGTCGGCCATCTTTAGTGTGTTTGATATGGTATTATTATCCGAGCTGGGTGTGTTTTAAGGTGGTTGACATGAGCTATTTTGTAAGCATCAGTTGTACAATGCCTTAAAGTAAACACTCAGTGAAGATATTCTAGGGTAACCAGGAACAGCATGATACCCAGTTTATAATCAAAGCAAACAATTCTCGATCAATTTGCCACATATGCTGTGTGTTTAGCAGGCATAAACACAGTTAACCAAAAACCTGTAGGCACTTGACTGTGTTGTACTTGTGCATGTACAAAGTGATTCTCAAAAATCAACCATTGATTGAGAATTATTTGTTAAAATTATATTAAGGAGTTAAATGATATTGTGCAATCCAGGAAGTTATCCATGCCTTATAACCTATCTGTAAAATGTGAAATTTGGATAATTATACACTTCTTAGACTTTTCGTTAAAACAAAATGTTGGACTATGGCCATTTATTTGGCTGTAATTGCTGATATTAAAAAGTATTTTCTCAGCGTTCCTTCTATCCAGCCCATGAACTGATAATTTGAAAATATTCATTTTAACGTATTTACATTAAACAACAGAGACTGTATACAGTGACCAGTACACCAGCTCACGAGTTAGGTACAGCCCGTATGATGTTGCCACCAATATACCATCTGATAGAACAGAAGAGCAGACAAAGTTCATCCAGAGGGTGCCCTACTTCACAATGGTACAGAAAGTCTTCAAACAAAGGTATTGAGAACCGGTGATTCATTTAAACATAGCCGGGGCAGGGAAGCGCTTAAGCACAGAACCTCTCTGGACGAGAATAACGTCTCAAATAAAATAATTAAAAAAACCTCCACATTGGGGTAACAAATGTTTTCAAGTTGGAAAATTATGTCTGAACAATGGTCAAAAAAGTAAAGACTATCACATGGTTGAAATTAGGTCTATCGTGATATAATAAAACAAATATGATGCAACACATCAAAAGAGGGAACTTTGCGGCAATGTATTGTTCAAGATATAGATGAAAACGGGCTGAAAAACATCAAGAAAATAATAAGAATTTAGGAGTCATTTTCACTCATAAAATCTGAATACTTCGATCAATTGTGATCAATTTGGTGTCATTTTCAAGCTAAGACAATCCTGAGAGCACACATAATAAACTCATAATTTACTTCTCCTGCAACATCCCCCCTTATGATGTGTTGCATCACAAATATCTCCTAATGTCACGATGGACCATAAAGACTGTTAGATACACTCATAATAAAGATTAATCCGCTACCTGTGATTGTGCGCATCTTAATCATCATTTTCATATTGGGCACTCTGAAGCTGTGTATCAAATCTTGCAAGTTATTTTGAGGATACCATGAATTAACCTTTGGTGTCGGGAAAGGTCAGGTACACTAATTTGAATGCCATGATGATCAACACCATTACATAGATTCAATATAGCAACTCTGGCTTTTCTATTTTTATGGTAGGCATGTTTTCCATAGACCATTTCAAATAGCGATCAGAAGTCATCAAATATCTTCCCCGCGATAGTTTGGTTCCTTCTGTATTACCACATAGGTTATTGGTCATTACCTATGTGGTAATACCTTCTGTATTACCACATAGGTTGTATTACCACATAGGTTATGACCAATTGGAACCAATGAGTTTGATAAGTCATCATATCCTGTTTTCGGAAAACTTCAAATTTGAATGGTCTATTGAAAAGGTAGAGTAGAATGATTGACAATTTATTTCCATATATCATTGGCCATAACTATATCATTTTGCTTTACAGACATGAGGAAGCGGTCCAATTAAGAGAGGATGTAGCTGTGTTAAAGAAGCGCCTTCACGATAAAACCCAGCAATACGACAATGCCGTCATCGTTGTGACCAATCAGAAAGCAGGGATACAACAGTTAGAGGCTAATCTGGTGAAGAAAGGTCAACAGGTTGAAACTATGGATGCAGACATTGAAAGGTTAGATTAAGTGGGTTTGGAATGGATATTCATATTCTTTTTTAGGGTATACATTCTTTAAAATGACTTATTTCACTGTGTTGTGTGCAATTTATGAAAATAGCAACCAATTTCTACGCTGTCTTTCACTTGCAAAGAAGAAATATGCTAAATGCAAACCATATTGTGTAGCACTGTTTGTTTTGATAGGCTATGTGGTATTATTATTAATCTTATGTAGGTCATCTAAAGGCAATATTAATTAATGTTTAAACTTTAAAATTTGTATATGCAGGATTATGCACACTAGGAAAATTCGATAAAAATGTTTAAGGTTAGTAAGGTAACCAATCAAAAAAATTGTCTGGGAGGTGGGTGGGATGGATTACAGTTGCTGTTATTTTTCTATGTGGTAACATTGCTGTGATCCTTAAACATGCTTTTTGTGTACAATTTATAACAGTTTAAAAGAAGAAATTGATGACATAAAATTTGATGCAGAAACAGAACAGAGACAATTGAAATCACACAGGAAGGCTCTGCAGAAGAAAATTGCAGAATTGGAGAAAGAGGTTGAATTCTTGAGTGGATATAAGAAGGGTTATGACGCATTGGAAGAAGGTAATGAATTAAGGCTTGATTGATGTTCTACTCTCCAAAATACACCCCTACTTGTAATTAACTGCAAAGGTGGACATTGTTAAAAACTATCCAACCAAGGCTATATAACTTTTACAGTAAGGATATTTCGGCTCCGATTTTGGCCATCTTGTGGTGTATTACATTTCACAAAGGACATTGTAATATCCAACCAAGATACGATGATGTCATTTTTATAGCAGGTTTGCACTGTATGCACACCAGGATACTGCGAATGTCTACAGTTGTGAGTTTCCCCAATCCTGTGCATCTCTTAAACTCTTAGATACAATGTGCCCATGGTTGGATAGTTAGAATTGAGTGTGTCCTTGTTTGCTGATACTAACAACCATACCCCACCCCACCGCCAGATAATCAATCCTCACCTCTGTACATGATAGTTATGGATTTGTTTCTTTTTCTTTTGCAGACAAATTGTCAATACATTACTTTTGGATATACCAAAAAAGAAAACTCAGGGTCTTTTATCTCTGTGAAATGTTTTGATTTCTGATAGTTCTTGGGATGGGGACTAATTTGTTTTGTTTATTGAGTAATTTTTAAAGAATTTTACCATCCTTGTTCACAGAAATAAAGGGTTGAGAGTGGAGTTTCGTCAAAAAATAGGTTTAGGAAATTATAGTTTTGAAATTAAAAGGGCTTAAGAACACTCAGTTGTTTTTGTATAATTTATAAATTTTGAGAAGGAGCAGGGGTCAGGCACACTGAAACAACTTCACAGGGCCTTAAGGACTTGCAGAGGGGACAAAATAAGTAAATTTGCTTGTACATACTTGCTTTCATGCAATATGCTTCACTGTTTAAGGAGATAATATGGATGCTCATTATTGTTTTATGTTACTGCATGCTGCAAATTGCCCCCTTTCTTTTCTTGAAATTATTTATGCACCACATCTTTCTTGATTATTTTCTGTTTAATTTTCAGCGTTTCTGTTCAAGACAGACGAGGACAAGTTCAGTGCAGGGTCAAGACGACGGAAGCCAATAGTTGCCAACAAAAAGGTATGGGATAATAAAAAAGAAATACAAAACTGATTCTTAACAGTTCCTATACATTGTAGCCATCTCTAAAATCACCGAAAAAATGTAAGATAAAAGTTTCAGAAAGTGTCACAGAATTCCATGACTCATTGTAGACATTTCAAGAACTGAACATGCACACACCTGGCATATTTTACTATTTTACTATTTTTATTTTTAGAGTCATTTATTAACCAACTTTGAAGCAGCCAAGAAGTTAGAGAAGCAGCTCCTTATGGTCCAGAACCAAACAATTGAAGGGTTTGATGCCTTCTTGGAGTCTCACAGGAAGGAATTGCAGGAGAAGGTCCTCAGAGATCTGCAACAGATTGAGTATGAGACGGGGTTTGATGCAGAGGAAATCATGCTGGAACAACTAGATATGGAGGTATTTCTGTCTTTTTTCTTCTCAGACTTCTCTTGTTTTCTCTTCACAGGTTATTTTACATTTGTATCGACATATCGTCACTGTTCTGTCAGAACCGCTTATATCTTTCTGACCCTTCAGCATGTATAAAGTAAAACTGCCCAATGGTTATGCAAAGGAAGTGTTGCTTTATACATGTTAAGGAACAAGAACACTTACAAGGTTTTGATGTGTTTTGGCGCTTGAACATGTTTAGAGTAGCCCTCCTCGTAGGGCCACTATCACTATCCAGGGAAATACTATACTAAGATAGAATATAGAAACACTATCAGCCATCCTAGCCGAGTCAAAAGAGTGGCCCTACAGTTTTGGACAAATGTGTGCCGAGAATCCGGCACTAGACCACAATGCAACACGATACCCCGATGACATCATGCACACACTGGCCAATAGCAGTGCCAAGGAAGACAAGACAGTAGCCAGACCACATGTGGTGATGATAGGGTTCGTCAAACCGCAATACGCGCCAATTAAGGGCAAGGTGTGAAATGTACACCATTTTAATCACAGATCTTTAATTAGTCCCTCATCCTGTGTGCATTTACTAAAACCGCAATTTATAGCCCAATTTGTGTATACGTTTGACACCAATGTAACATCTTGTTCAATTAAAACTACAATGTATGTAAGAAACAAATAAGAAATTGTTTGAGCCATTTTGGCAACACTTATTCACATTAGATGGACATTTGATAATAATTTTAGATACTTCGTGACAGTATAGTTCAACAGCACTTAGGGACCGTTCATTATTTATGCTGGAGGGCGGTTGGGTAAACTATAGGGGGTCATGTAACTTTCATATGTTGAAATAGGGGGGAGGTTATGTTACTTTTTATTCTTAAACAGGGGGGGGGGTTGTGTAACTTTTTTTAAAACTATACAGACGGTTGTGATTGAGGTGATTTTAGAGATTATTTTGGAGTGAAAATGCAATTTTTTTCTGCGATTTGCGCATATTTTATTAAAACCTATCAACTTCAAAATGTGTTACTATGAGACGACTTCTGGACAGCAAATCTTGTCTGTGCCTCGGATGATGTGGTGGAAAAACATTAATATAATCATCAATTGTCAAGAAATTAGAGCCACGGGTGTATAATGTAACAAAATCCAATTTTATGATTTAAAAAAATGTAATTTTTTCCATGTTTTTCACCTCGACTCAGCTTTGCACCAATGCTCACAAAAGTAGAATGTTTTACTGGATTATACGTTTCTGCTCAGAATGTAGGCTAACTTGTTTGGGTTATAAAGACTCACAAAACCACCCAAAATGTATAAAATATGACACAATTTCCGCTCGCTACGCTCGCCATTACTACTTTCACACAATAAAAAAGGGCAATCATAAAAGAATTATTGCCCGTTCAGATAGGGCACAAACAGAATTGGCCAACATATCCATGAACAAAATTCCAAAGGTAAAGACAGCCCCTATAAGTATGTGACAAGTTGAGTTTTTCAGGTAGGAGGGGGGGGGTGTAAAAAGCAACTGGTTAGCAGGGGGTCATGTCATTTTCATTTTCAGCTGTAGGGGGTTAGGTAATGTTAACATACAAGTCTTGAATTTGTCCCACCCCCACCCCCCCCCCCCCCCCCCCCCCCCTCCACCATTAATAATGAACGGTCCCTTAAGCCCTGTGCTTTTTAATTTTTTTAAATTGAGTTGGAACATTTCATTTTTATATGTTTGCATGCTAAACAAAATAGTGTCCATCTAACTGATGGCAATGGCATCTTTCACAGATGATGATATAAGACAAAGCATCTTGTTTCAGAAATACTTTGGTGGGGGGCTGGGCAACTGAAATTTGTCTGTGTCGAAACATTTTTGACCTCCCCTTTACAAATTGCAAAACTTTTGTGACCCCCTTTAACTATTTTTAATATTTTTTATTGACCCCCCCACCACACACACACCACACACATACCTTACTATTTCATGTAGAAAAAGACCTGTTGGCTTCTTTTTACGACGCTGGCGGTCCGGACCATCCCACAATGTACAACATTTCAGATTCACTCAACATGAATGCCTCTTTTGCTCGTAGCGCGCAGAAATTTGTGTTTATCTCGTTAATGACCACCTTTTTCAACTGTAGCTTTGTTGAAATTGTGGAAAGTTTAATTTGCACAAAGATTCGCGCGTAACGCGCAAAAATTGCTGTACAAAATGCATTCGAAAACGTGCATAGCACGCAAACAATTGTGTTTATCTCGTTAATGACCAGCTTTTTCAACAGTACTTTGTTGAAATTGTGGAAAGTTTCATTTTGTATACAAGTTTCATTTTGTCGCACAATTTGCAGTGGTTGGTCCGGACGTTGCTATGATCTAAGTTTTATTTTACACCCCAAAATGAAAATGTCCGCTTCACTCTTTAAATTGTAATGTTTCTAAAATAAAAGTTCACAAAAATATTCGTGTGTAGCGGGATTTTTTTGTTTTGCTACACAAATTGTCTTTTTACACCTATTGCCTTTTAAAAACTGAACAATTCTGAACTAAAGCGCGCGTACCTTGCAAAAAATTTTTTCCACCCAGGCGTTATACTATGGCCACACTTTTTTGACCCCCCGCCCTTTATTTACCAAAACCTTTTTGATCCCCCCTTTGGGCAATTTGAAACTTTTTAGACCCCCACAGTTTTGGCAAACCGCCCCCCCCCCCCCCCCACCAAAGTATTTCTGAACACTCCCTTACTGTTGTAAATGTTTGTACGTTTAATCATGTTAATAGGTAATAAAGGCGAGTGCTAAAGGAATAAAACCAAACAAACCTGTTAAGGGAGTGTTCAGAAATACTTTGATGGGGGGGGGGGGGGGTGGGGGGGTCTAAAAAGTTTCAAGTTGAAAAAAAGGGGGGGGGGACCAAAAAGTTATGTTAAGTGCTAAATTTAATGTTGTCTGCAGACAGTTAAAACTCTGGAAATTAGTGTGGTCACTAAGTATCCAGGTTTGGAAGTATTTGTATGGGGTGCTATAAATTTGTAAGTCTTCACCACTACGGTGTGGGGTCAAGGGGCCCTCCAGGGGCGAAGCCCTTGGGGTAGGAGCCCCTGAAGCTGTTGGGTTTTAGCATGTTTGAATGACCTAGAAAAGCTCTCCTTGCTATGAATATTTACATTTATTTTGTAATAAACTTTGACTTGGTTTAGAGACAGTATGGGTTCAGGGGGCAAAGCCCCATAAAGCTGTTGGGTTTTAGAAAGTTTGAATGGCCTAGGAAAGCTCTTCCTTGCTATATGAATATTTACATTTATTTTTAATAAACTTTGGCTTGGTTCATAAACACTCTAAAATACGAGAGACACTATATGAAAGATTAAAAAACTACAACGCGCGAAGCGCGCAAAAAAAATCAATTTTTATAAATGAAATGGTCCAGAAAACGTTCCTGAAGCCATCTTGTTTATGCTTGAATAATTAAATATTGTACACAATTTTACGCGCGAAAGGCGCAAAAATTACCAGTGTTTTAACTACAATGGTCATGAAAACGTTCCTGAAAGCATCTTGCTATGCTTGAATAATTAACATTAAGACTAATACGTGCGAAGCGCGCCCAAATTTCCACTCTTTACTAAAATGGTCCAGAAAACGTTCCTAAAGCCATCTGGATATGATTGAATAATGAAATATTGAACATAATTATGCGCGAAGCGCGCAAATATTTGCAGTTTTTCTAACTAAAATGGTCCAGAAAAGTTCCTGAAAGCCATCTTGTTATGCTTGAATAGTTAAATATTGAATGTCCAGTTTTTTAAATAAAATGGTCCAGAAAACTTTCCTAAAGCCATCTTGTTATGCTTGAATAATAAAACATTGAAACTAATAGGTTTGAAGCGTGCAAAAAATCCCGTTTTTTCATCTAACCAATACGCGCAAAAATCTCCATTTTATTAAACTACAAATGGTTAACGTTACTGAAACCATATTGTTATGCTTGAATAATTAACATTGAAACTAATACGCGCGAAGCGCGCAAAAAAATCAAGTTTTTTAACTAATATTGGACTGACGCTATATTTTTTCAAACATCTTAAAATCTTAGTGATTTTTGTAAGATTTTGCTAGCTTTAAAAACATAAAGTGATGTTTAACATCACTGTTTGGTCCATAATATCAATATCATATCATAATCGACCATTTTAACGGATTTGTGTTGTCATTTTGAAAATGGTTTTCAAGGGGAAAGGGTTCATATAGGAGCATGTACGAATAACTGCCCCCCCCCTCCCCACCCATCACACACACACACCCACTGACTGTCAGAGGAGAGAAATACTTGACTTTGGTATATCCCCCCCCCCCCCCCCCCCCCCCCCCCCCCCCCCCCATACACACCGTCCTCACTGTCAGAGGTGAGAATACATGACTTTGGTCATATTAAATCTAAGGGGGTGTTGTACACCTCTTAATTTATTATTGGACTGACAATGTATATTTTTGCAAAAATCTTAAAATCTTAGGGGGTCCCTCAAAAAGACCAGGGGGGGGGGGGGGGTGCTTGTAAAGTATCCGTGATCTGGAAGTTGGTCTAATTAACTTGTAATGACTCCGAATGATTTATTATGCATTTTCTACCAATGAAATAAATTAGGCCACTGATAACAACAAGCGATGATTGGGATCAAACATTAATTAATATCATAGGCCTATAATTAATAGTATTGATGAAATCAAAATACAGAATTTAATATTAAATCCTTATTCCAAACATGTACATTAGCTATCAGCACTCCAAGCATGACCTTGCATAGTGCTCTGGCGCGCGCGCGCGCGCGTGAGGTGTTGACAGTTCAGTCCCACATTGTTGATAAATGTGATGGTCCATATATGGAGTGTATCATTTATGTATGATGTCATGTCCGTGACTGGCTCTTTACGCACCGTGGGGGTTTAGTTCCAAAACTGTAGGACTACTCCACGAGTTCGGTTCTCGGGTTTGTCGGTTCTCGGATGGGGAGCATTTTTTCTAGTATTAATAGTATAGATAGAGTAGTCCTAAAGGTAGGACTAGTTTAGAGTAGACTGCCCAAAGGTTATACATAGAGTTATTACTTTATATGCTGAAGGGCCAGATGGAGATACAGGGCTTTGACAGAACAGCGAAGATATTATACTCTGTTTTCACCTCTAATTATGATCTAGCATCGGCACCCATGTGAGTCCTAGGTGCAGCGATTCTATGCCAGTGGCAATTTTTTCTTTCGTAACTCAAGTGGAAATATCATTGGAGTTATGCCGACAATATTATGTATTATGATGTGATCACTAAAAATGCCCTTTATGCTGATTTTAAATCAACTCGTTTGAATATATGCTCAGTGATTATGAATTAAATTTTGTAACTCATGATCATGACTGATGATGAGCTCAAGTCAGTCTTTAGCAAATAATTAGGCATACCAAAATACAATTTAGTTGCTTTTTCTTCAAGTATTGTTCAAAACCTTTTTCTAATGTAAATCCCTAAACTTAAATACATATACCTATACCAAATAATTTGATTTCCATTGCTCATTCATACACATGTACACAGCCCATCAAAGCATTGAGCAATGAACTAGACATAAACAAAATATCATTTGGGTGTCAGGAGATTACCAATTAAATCTACTGGTTTAAATTTATGCCAAAACTGAATAATTGTGTTATTCTGTTGTCCATTTATGATAGTTGAGCACAGCCCAAGAGAGTTTCCAGCAGACCATCGAGGCATTGAGCAATGAACTAGACATGATTCGTAATCATAAGGATGCCATAGAGCAACAGTTGGATGAGATTGAGAAGCCAATGGGTCACAAATCATCCAGTCAGAGCAGGCGTAGTGTCACGTTTTCCTCCAAACAGTCCAAGCTGCCGAGTAGTAACAAAGGTCAGTGGTGTGACCAAGTCAATAACAATATAAATTAAGTCAAGTCATATGGCTTGTAAACGGGGCTCAAAATACACAGGGCTCCATTTAGCCAATGTCATCCACAAAATAGCCCCTGTAGCAAAGTATTTTAGTTGGCAAAATGTAAACACAAGGGCTACTCTTGGTAACATCGAATCAAATTAGCCCTCAAAATTAAAAATGCATTTCGAGCGCTGCTTGTAAAACTGCACCAAATCAAGTCATGTATGTTTTGTGTAATAATCATTAATTAATGACAAGTAGGTCAAGACATGTGTGGCGCAGTGGGTAGAGCACTGGATTCATGATCTAAAGGTTGTGGGTTCGAGTCCCGCAGTGGTCAACATGTTGTGCTCTTCAGTAAGACCTTCACTGCAATTACTCCTCTCTACCCAGGTGTATTTAAATGGGCACCGGCATTCTTCAGTGCTGGGAAGGTAACAGACTCGCTGTGGAGGAGGTGTAGCGAGCCCCACACAGCAACATTATAAAAAGGAGTGAGTCTGGCCCTATCGCTTTGAAAGGGAGATGGGCACACCGCTCCTGGTATTACAGGATCGACCGCCTTTACTGCCTTTACAAGTCAAGACACAATTCTTTTTAAAATGCTACAGGTGGATGTAAACTTGAGGTCAAAAGAAATGATATTCAGATAAAGTTTTCTTCATTTTGCCAAAATTGAACTACATCCCCTAACCTCGTATGCCCATATTTTTCATGCATAATTTCTTATTCTTTTTGACCCCTGTTCAACAGATTCCAAAGTGTCCGTTGGTGGCGACAGCTTTGATAACCAAGATCTTCTGGGCAGTGAAGTGGATCCATTTGTCCCCCATGAGACCATCCTCAGCAAGTATAGCGTGATGATTTATACATCTGCCAACTCAAAGAAAACATTCCATGAGCTCAAGGACGGTAAATTCTGCGTCAGTTGCGGTGAAAAGGTAAATAATTGTTTATCAAATAATGTAATGAAAATATGTACTGAATACTCCAAAATTACAATATGGTATCAATTTTGGAGGTACATGTAATTTACTACTTTTTCACTTAAAGCATGTGATGTAAATGTCTCATAGGCCTAAATTTTGCAGGGGTAATGTCAAACAAGTAGGGTCAGTCAGTCGGATGTTTTTAATTCTTTTAATTTTTTTATTTCTATTTTTTCCATATTAGGTACCTGAATACCAGAAATAAAGGGAAAAAATAGTGTTAAATACATTTTTTCACTTTCTTAGTCCAAAACAGGACTGTAGATGATTTGTAAAAAAAAGGTTAAAAGTGACACGGTCTGGACTGTTTTACCCTTCAGGACCCAAGCGTGTGTCTGTACGGACCGACCGTGTAAACAAACACGGTCGGTCGGACGAGGGCAAGCAAACAATTAATTTGTTATGGCCTAAGGTGCATACTTCTTCCAGCAATTCGAATGCAAAACAGAAATATGTGTGACTATAAAAACATTCATTTTTGTTTTGTATAATTTGGCAGACTGTTTTATGCCCACACAAAGTCAGCGGTGAAAAGATGATTACTCTTCCTCATAACTGCACCCATATCAAGCTAACGAGACCACGGGTTAGGATACCGCTGGAAAAGAGAGAGTAAGTTACAACTCCATTTGAAAATTGCAGATATTTCAAGTTTTCTAGATCATGAGTCAAATACAACTGGATTTTTAGAACACGTTTGTAGTTTTCATGTTATTATGTCACAAGTTTGTCTCTGTTTTGATTCATATAGTATAATGCCTGTATAGAAATCAGAGTTTATATATTTCCCCCTGTACCACCTTTATTGGAAATTATGTGCAAGTTGGAAGATCAGATATGTGGCAATTTCTTGTTTGGTAACCTCTGAGATCATAAAACAGATTCAAGATTATACTTTTTCACAGCTTTAGGACTATTCCATAGTCCTGTAGGTTACCAAACAGGACATTCTCAGATTTTTAGTTGGTTTGAATTACATATGACTTTGCCATGTATTACAATCAGTTTTCAACAAATTATGATAAAAGAATATTTCATTTTGTTCTCCAAAATGTGAGAGTTAAAGATTAATTAATTCTTTTCTTGAATCATCTTCCCTAACGTCAAAGTAATGCTCTTATGAATTGTTTTTCATAGAATATTAGAGGTCTGTGTAAATTATTTTAAATATGTATTATTATTGTCTTCATTCATTATTTAGTTTACTGAAACCACATCCACCTGGAAAATCCAGACGATCCACCGCAGTATCCGATGTGTCCAAGGACTCCACGTCAACTGTATCCAAAGGCATGAGGGGTAGACAGCAAGCAGGGCTGGACAAACAACAAAGGCACAATGACTCTGTTACTTCTGGAGAAGGTGGAAGAAGTTCTCCATCAGCGGCTGAGAAGGGTGGTAGCCAGCAAGGTGGGAGTGAAGATAACAAGGGGGAAAATCAGCTAACTGTAAGGACACAATATTGTTGTGTGCTGTTTGTTCGTACCCAACCGACTGCATACCTTGATCGCATTCATGCCATGTCTTTTCTGTGTATGTTATTTTCCCATTTGTAAATTGTTTATTTTAATTTTATGTATAATTTATTTTATTTTTAAATTTTGTTTCCAAAACGAAAAAGAATGATAAATATTTGCTGACATTTTTGTTCTTTGATTGACTTCCAGACCAACTCCTTCCAGTTGCTATGGAATGACTACAAAGTAAGAAGCACTGTCACCAGAGCTATTCCAAGACCCCTTGATATGGTGAGTAACCATGAGTATGGTGCCTTATGGCTAGAATACATAGTGGTGCTACTTTTCACTTTCGGTGACACAGAGTATAGCCAGTAGCCACCTCTCATCACTGTATACTATATAAAATACTTTAAAAAATGGTCAGAATTTATGTTTGCAGTTGCTAATTTGTTTCAAACGTTATATTCATATTGTGTTGCATATCAATAGAAAGCTGATGTGTCCATCCGTCCAATTTATACCAAATTTGTAGCAGACACTTGCTTCAGTGCTCAGCCACTGGCTTGAGAATGTGGGGAGGTATCATTTCAGTGTGCCAAATTCATCACTATTTTGTGCCCAAAAGAACAACACATCGTCAGTTCAATGAAGTGCTAAATTAACATTATACAGTGTTGTGTGATGCTCCATTGACTTTTTGAAAACAAAATAATTGTGAGCTTGGCACATTCAGAATTAAATTGACTTTACTTGGGAGCTTTTTAACTTGACTTGACTCGAGTCTGTGACAGCAAAGTTGACTTGACTCTAGTCTTGTATCCCGAAAGACTTGGCTGAACAGAAGTCCCATTTCCAAAAGACTTGACTTGACTCTAGTTTAGTGCTCACCTGACTTGAGTAAGTTCCAAACATATGTTAACCCTTTGCCAAGTGTATCTCCATTGTTTAGTTTTTTGCTAATTGGGTATTAATGAATATTTCGCCTGTTTTATACATTTCAGAAGCATACCTTGTCGTTAGTGTTCCAATTCTATTCTCACTTGCTATGGCAAGATGAAAATATACCGGATGATGAACAACCACGCTCTGTACTGGTATGTATAAAATCTATTTGTCGTTCAATTCAAGATGACAGGATGATTAATGGCTTTAATTTCCTGAAATATGTTGGTTTTTTTCCCTGAAAATTAAAGCAAAATCTGTCAAAAATGTGAGGACATTATGGGTTTCGGGTAAACATATTGGTCAATTTTTCTCTGTAAATAGTTAATTTTAGGGTAGATTTTACATTTTTCTGGCGGCATCCTTATCAAAAAGTATCTACCAAAAAGTAGCTGAGTGATCTTCCCTTTGTCATATTATCTCAGTTATTTCGATGCAGCATGTATACTCTGATATAAACTTTGTTGATTGCATACCTGTGCAATATAACATTATAATGCTATGTAATTTTACCCATTGTCTTTTAATATATGTGTTTTAATGGGTACTGAATAAATATGAAATGAAATGGTAGGAGCCTGGATTGGTATTTACATATCGAGTTAAAAAATTAGTGTACACTTTTAAAATGCACTCTTTTTTATGGCTGCTTAACATTCACCATTTGCTAAATTGTGTCTGGCTGAATTAGTCATGTTACACATCGCAAGCCTTCTGAATTAAGAAGAGTTTACCTCAGTATCAGGGGAACAAGGATATTCTGGAAGGAATAGCAGCTACAAAAAGAAAACATACACCCCTTGAGGTTTTATTGTTGTCACTGTATGTGTCAGGAGATATGATTTTGATGCATTTCAGAGGCCAAGGCAATGGTGACCCCTTATATAATTATGAGATGTTACATTATACTTTCTTATGAACAGCAACCTACTACTATTATCATCAACCACTTGGCTGCTGACTGAAGGAATGGTGTGTCATCACTAAAGTCACAGGCTGTCAGTCATGACCGACCAACCAACCAACCAACCAACCAACCATGAACACCAACTCATATCACTAGCATTCACGTGTAATATTGTTCTCTTTTTCCTATCCCACCTAGGATGAGCTGTACATATTCCTGGAAGAGAGATACCTGTTGAAAGAGGTCATGTATCTGTTTATGCATGATTTCATCACTGCACTCATTGACAATGTTTCTGTAAAAAAGGTAAATTTGGTATATATATAAGAAATTCACAAATTCAATATTTTAAATGCTTTTGAGAACTTTGGATTAAACTGTTAAAACAAACAACTATTTGTTTTATTATATCACCACATAAAATAATAATATAATAATGATAATAATATAATAAATAAGCATTTATAATGCGCCATTTATCTAGAAACTAGATCTAATCCAAGGCGCAATTAACAAACAAGAAAACAATACAGTGAAGCGTCCCGCTAGTACTAAATAAAGCTTATAATCCCAGAATGAAGTTTTCACACTAGAATAGTTTCGTGATTCCCTTACATGGAGGTAGAACCCAAATCTTGCGCTGAACAAAAACTAACCAAAAATTGTTAATAAGTGAGAAAAACCATGTGAGCAGGGTTTGTTTGTGAGTACTCAAGTTGTCTTTATTTTTCTTCCTCTGGACAGTGACGTAACTTTAACAGGTGCAGCATTTACACACATGTATGTAACTTACGTGTATGTATCTTCCGTCTTTCTGCGCACATGTGTGTGTATGCGCCAGCACCTCGAGTTGGAGTCTGCGTTTATATACTTCAATCATTCAATTTAGATTCTCCTAGATATTTCTGAACTGAGCTGTAATAGAACAATAACAACTTTTCAATTTTTGAAGGCCCTCAATATAAAAAAGGTAAAAAGCACATACATTACATTGTTTTCAATTGCTCTGCATGATCAAATAGCCGTAAAAAGTGAATGCATGCACCTACCATTCTCTGAAATGTTCATATCTTTTTCATAGTAGGTAACTGACAGTTTCTAAAGCTAGCAATTGACCCCCCTTTTTATCCTGTAGTACTGAGGTATCTGAATCCTTAAAGTAGTGGACAATCTGTATGCATGCACTATCCACTCTGAACCTTGGGTCTTCAGAAATGTTATTTATTTTTCACAGAAGATGGCCATCACATTCTAATCCAGCCATTGCTTTTATATGTCTGTTTTTTTTATTCTCTGAATTCCCCAC
This sequence comes from Ophiura sarsii, assembly GCA_035610835.1. Taxonomy (NCBI): domain Eukaryota; kingdom Metazoa; phylum Echinodermata; class Ophiuroidea; order Amphilepidida; family Ophiuridae; genus Ophiura; species Ophiura sarsii. The sequence goes on from CM069451.1 coordinate 61,050,265, forward strand.
AAATGGCCTGAATGTTTCACAATGGGTAGCCGACATATTCTAGACCCCTTTCACTCTTAGGGAAATAGAGATTTACACCCATATACTATAAAGCAACCTGGATACATGTATATCCCATTCTCTGCATGTCCCCTTCAAATGTTCTGAATTTCTTCTTAAATACTAACTGATTTTTTTATTAACCACTTCCTTTCTTAGGAAATCGAGATTTTCACCCATATACTCGTGGGAAACATGGATGCTTGTACCTTCCGTTATCTACTGCTGGTGGGTGATCTCATTGATAAGGTGGACTGGAGACATGTGGAAGACTTCAAAGCATTCGCTTCCAGTGTTTACACATTCTTAAATGTGAGTTTGAATTCTTAGAAGTATTGGTGAGGGGCTATGGGGAGAGTGAATTTGGGGCACAATTGCCAAGATTGGTCATTGATTGCACAGGCACATAATGTTATCACATTTGGAGTCATGTAAGCAATTACAAGCTGCGCTCTATCGAATATGCACTGATGCCACTGCCCAGGGTAGGCATTGTGAGTATAGCTCATTTTGAATATGCACCCTAGTCTAGAGATGCCCTTACAGCTTATCTCTGTAATACAGAGATGGAAAATGTGTCATATTTACCCACATAAGGAGTATGGGTTGTATATGACTTAATGGGAATGGCCCCTTTAAAAAAAAAAAACTTATGGTATCTGTGATTCTAATTTATATAATGGTTAACATATTTTTCTGAATAAACACCAGCTCATCATTTTTTCCCTTTATTTTTCTTTTCTTTCAGGAGGATGAAATCGACCAGTTGCATTTGGGCTACACTTCATTCAGTGAAAACAAAATAACCAAGGTGTTGGTTTTTGAATACTTTATGTACATCATATTGAAGTACAGGGAGCCACAGTTTCAAGATGTAAGTTTTTCAAATTGTTTGACAGGCTAGAACATGTCACTTTTCGAACAGTAAGATGTTTATACAATTATCAGTATATTTAACTGAAACTTTCCAAATATAATATAGAACATCATTTCTTATAAGGATTGTGTCTGGCCGATTAACTTTTAAAAATAAGAGGGGCGCTTCACTCCTGTTTGACACTACCTTTACTTTACCTTCAAAGGCAGTACTAGTGGTGGTGGTGGCTCTTATACGTGGGCTAAATAACTGCCATCGAGGATTGGTATTAAATATGCATCTTGATATCTCCACAGGTAGAGAGTAAGCTACTCCAACGTCCAGTGAAAGAATTAGGTGTCATGTCAGATATGGAGTTCGCAGAAGGCATTGAAGCACTGGCACCGCTCTCTGATGAAAAGCTAAGGCTCTTGTTCTTTGCACAGGCTATCGCACAGAACAGTGACGAAGGCAAAGTTTCGGTTGTTCGTCTCTCACGTATCCTTTGTTTTTATTCATCAGTCGGCATAGTTTCTTGTATGTTGTGATATGTGGCAGAGCAGCTCAACAAATATAAAAGAATAATTGTAAAGATATATAATGTTTTCTTACCATGCCTTCAAAGATAGTTCTCAATTGTTTTCCTAACGTACCGTCTTGGGCATACTTGATCAGAATTATGTTTTTTTTCTTCTGTATATTTAAAAGTAATACAAGACATCTACAAAAAACAATTTATTCATCCTTCCTCCTCTTCATCATCAATTATTGTTGAAATCACGAAAGAACATTAATGTAACATTGCAACATGGACAGTTTTGTGTTGTTGATATGTTACTATTCCAAAACTTTTTCAAAATTAGAAGTATAATTGAACTATTGAAAACTGGACTGGACATGGCAAGACTTGACTTGATTAGGCTAGATAAGACGAGACTAGGTTAGGCTAGACTAAACAAGACTAGACTATCATTAAACTTGTAATTTGTTGCCCTCTCTCCTATCAAGTTTCCTTGACTAGATATTTGAATCAGAAATCAGTAGTTATTTACTCCTGCTACAAGCAGCGCCTCTCTTGAGACAGAAGATAGGAGAGACAGTGGAAGAAGCACGATTACGTTCGTCAAGTCACATTTTTGGTGAGTGGTGATTGTTGTATTTGGTGTATAAATATGAACTAGGAATTTGAGCTTTTGTGAATGTAATTGTAATCATTTAGTTAACGCTCCTAAAAATTGCTTATGGTCAAAAACTGCAAAATTTGGAAACGTATGTTTATAATAATAAACCTGGAAATATTTGTTTACCATAAAAAAGAAGAATAAACGTTTGTCAACATATTTGCTTAGAGTATTTATACATCTAGTGAAATAAGATATTTACTTACGATACCTTGTCTCATCTTGCGTGTGTGGTGTAGGTTTTATGTAACACTGATACTAGTGTATTAATATCTTATGTCTCTCTATTGCATTGGGTTTATTGCTGATGTGACAGAATCAAAACAGGGATATTATACATGCATTGCCATACAAGTGGTAAACAAAGGATTACAGCCATAGATGATCAAAGAATCTGTATCAAGGATGTTTTATTTTTATATTTTTTTCAGTGGGTACAACCGCAGAGAGCGCCCTCAAGGAAGATGAGACTGATAGCATTATAACAACTTCAAAGCTAAGGGATTTGGCAAAGAATATTGCCAGGTAAGTAAAACCCCTTACCCTTAACTCTAACCTCCTAAGTCACATTTTGAAGATTTCTTTTTCAACGACAAAAACGCGGACAAAAAGAGTGGTGCCGCCACCGGGGCTCGAACCCACAACCTCTCGGTTGCGAAACGAACGCTCTACCAGTACGCCACGGGGGCCAACCATACTCGGGTCAGTGTATTGGCCCGACTATGTAGCCTGGGGCCATTATTTCATCAAAAAAGTGCCACGCCAGCTGGCACAGACAGACTTTACCGTGGACATTTGCGGCATTGAGGATGGTTAGGGTTAATGGCATCTTTTTGGGAATAAAAATCAGGAAAACGGGTACAATTTTTGGAGGTGGCGCCAGGGATCAAACCTAGGTCGCCTCCGTGGCAGTCCAATGCCTATCTAACTGAGCTAAGGAGGCAAACCAAATAAAACAAGAAGAGACCTCAAAGTATATTAACGAAATTGGATGATGGTCACATGACTCATCATAATCAGAATGACAGCAGTGCCGTTGCTCCCAACCTTGTTGATCTATCTACATAAGCCTTTAAGAAATAGTGTGAACTTTGCACACCCGACTGCACAATCTTTGTATTTCCCGGGTTTTACCCACAGGGAAGTGGGCCCTGTCATATTAAGTATACCCATTCCAAATACTGCCCTCGTATTGTATCCACCATTTTTCAAAGAGAGTAATTATATGATTTTACCGTCGCCCAATCATAATGCCAATCTCAAAGCCACACAGCGATAATAGAAGGCGTTGGTCATTTAGACTATGTGGTAACTATACTGCCCTACCATGACAAAAGGAAGTAATGGACAACAGGAAGGTTTAGAGCCATGAGGCAAAACATGTTTTGTAAAAAAAATCTGCAAAATATTCAAAAATGTACATTAAATGTGACATTAAACTGATATAACATTAGCAGAACATCACTCATCACTTTTCAAGGCTCTTACAAAAAAAACATGATTTGCCTTGTATCTTGTATCTCCTGTTGTCCATTACTTCCTTTTGTCGTGGTTTATTTGGTAAAAAGTGAACATGCTTCCTTTTTGATATGCTAATTACTCATTAATTAAGAATTTTTGAGGGTTCCTGCTATGATAGAATTGTGTATCAATATTATTTCTATCATTTAGTATAGAAAAACCCATTTTGAAAAAAGTGTCCATTACTCCCTTTTGTCATGGTAGAGCAGTATTGTAACCATACTTGCGGTCAGGGAATCGTATTACAATTAAAAATGTTTAGTCTTGTTGTCAAATTCACTGATCTGTGGTTGATCATTGATTGGTTTATGTGGTGAATGATTGACAATGCATGTATAATATCCCTGTTTTGTTTAATTTATACATTTTTCTGAATACAGGAGCACTTAGCATCTGAATACCTCTGGGGTACTCAGATTAATGTGAGAGAGTATTCCAGGCCCATAGATACTAAGCGCTCCACAATCTTACTCGATCTTGGCAAAAAACATGGTTTATCTATGGTGGTTCCCGGTCATAACCAGCTGTCAATTATATTACGTACACATCAAGATCTTGCAGGCTGCTGTGGGTTCAATACAAAGTTTTTGTAAAATTTGACTGAAGACTCACCTGATGACTCTGAATCATCACAAACATTCTTGCGCAATATCTCGTCTGATCAGAAAACCTGGTACATGCGATCTGGTTTTTTTGTTGAACATTTCCCTTGGGGCAAGCCTGTCAATTGACCCAAAGGACTGAACCCCTTTTACATTTGGTTGATATTGATATAGTAGTGTTAAAACTATCAGAATGGGGATTATATTCTTTGGCAACATGTAATGACCACATTGAGTGTAATGACCACATTGTGTTTGCATTTGTTTACAGACGTAAGCAGAACCGTCAGATGCGCCGTATAGAGAGCAATCTACGCTACGATATGGATTCATCCGACGATATGGATGGCGGCGGACATGTAACATTTGATACCGGCAACTATGAGGGTAGCCTGTCTGGCCTTAATCCAATAGTAGAATTACCAAGTTAAAAACGTACAGTGAAACTTCTTTAAAAAAAGAAATTGCAGGAGCCAAGTTCACAAAATATTTCTTATGTTGGTATCCAAGACTGCTTTATAAGAAAATTCAGTTTTTGTATTAACACTTTCCACTCGGCAGGCGTCTGCAGACAACATTCCAAAATGTTTCAAAAATGTCAAAATTATTGAATTTTATTACAATATTTGGAAACACCATAAAAAGGCATTGAAATAAGTACAAGCATGCCTAGTATTGATTCAGTAATACAAGAGATAGGCCTTGAAAGTTGGGAAAGATTTCTGAAGAAAAAAAAATGTTTTGTATATGGTAAAATATGAATATGATAAGTGTTAAGGTACCATAGATTCCCAATATTGCAATAATACACATGCCCATGTTGCAAAAGTCATTGTCCATTATCCTCGTCAACTTGGAGTGCATCCTCTCAATCCAATAGAGAAGTTTTCTTGATAAATAAATTGTGAAACCACTTGGTTAATTATGTTTGTTAAGAAAAGGATCTAATTCAATATTTTTCCTATATGTTCAGAAATCATGTTATCAATAATTTAAGATTCAATATTTCAATACTGTACATAACTTTGTACTTTTAAAAAGACTATTGTAATAGTATGTAAATATACTTGTGTAATGTACACACTGTATATATTTTATGCATCTACCCCTGAGCAGTGACTGATGAAATATTTACACATGAATGTCAGAATGTAAGTTTGATTGCGTATATGCGCTAGTGCATCATGCAGGCTTCAATTTGAATCTTGATACTACTCTTCTCAAGCCTTTACCTGTATTAAATACCTTCAGGAAATATATTAAGATTTGTTCTTTCCATTAATGTATTGGTGAAGATCCACCTCAATGCACTACGTTTATTCTATAGTAACATTTGATATAGGAGAAATTGAAATTTACCATAGATTCACCTGTCCAAAATACTAAATTAGTTCAAGATTCGCCACAGTCAAAAATATATCATTATAGTATATTTATCCATCTCGAGACAGTGATTCTACACATAATTGCAGCACATAAACGTGTGCGCCTACTCTAGCTGGCCGGCGTATACACACGAGCGTAGAAAGACGGAAGATACACACGCATGCGTAAATGCTGCATCACTGTCCAGAGGAAGACAAATAGAGTATAGGTAATGATTAGGCGTCTAATCCTGTTCATTCCTTGATGTGGGTAGGTGCAAGTTTCACATTGATGCCAGCATTAGAATCACATGTGCAATTATCAAGTGCAATCACTGAAATCCTGAGCAACATCACCGCACAGAGATATATGAATGTAGTTAAGTGTCAGCTTGATCATGTACATAAATGAATTCCTACATAAATACATTCCGTCCATCTTTTTGTATCTTTTGTAAAAAATATATGCGACTAATAAATGTATATAAATATATCAATAATGTTATATTTAAAATGATCATCTGTATGGTGTTTTATTTTGAGCCATTTGTTGGTCTAGAGCAGGCCTTCTCAAATGGTGGCGCATGGCATCAGTCCGAATGGCGCGCGGGATGCATGAAAATAACTTTCACGACAATATCATATTCCACGCCAGATTTACGACATATTTACGAAAAGACGCGTAATCCAAAGTGTTCCAAGTTTGGTGGGGGATGTTAATATTAGTTATTCATACAACACAACACACTGTATAACTGTTGCAATTTATACCAAAATATCATGGGTTTTTTGTTGAATCTCTGACAAATTAAACAATATTGCATGCAAAGTATTTAAATATATTATAATATAACCAGTATTGCACAAATATATTCATAAAAATGGACTATGCACTTTGCCTGGTAAGTTGCCAAAGCACAAACTGTTTAAAGATATAAGATCTGTTTTCACTCAGACTTCTCTCATATCAGTTCGATTAAAATAACAAGTTTCAAAATACTTTGGTCAACATTTTGTACAAACTCAATAATGTTTGTTATAGGCTATCTATAATTGCACGAAAACATAACCGGAAAGACAATAGAATCTCTTTTCCTATTGTAATTGCTGTGAATACCAACACGCCTTTGATTGACTTATTCAAAACGACCGCATTAAACGTTAACATCCATAGGGATCCCTTAGATAAGTTGGAACAGATTTTATTTCACAGAATTTAGAAAAATTATCATATCTCCCGTTTCGAATAACCAATTTGAATGAAATAAAATTTAGGTTATAGCTAGTAATGCCACCTTGCTAGGCAAGTCATTAAATATATTCATTTTTGAATTTTAACTGGTTTAAAAAATCGGTAAAATCGGGACCGGACTATTTTGACTCACCCTGTATATTAAAAAAATAAGAAATAATATATCCCCAACTTCAACCAGATCGCAAGAAGCATGAAGAGCCACTTCAGCCACTAACTGCAGTGGGATAAGTCATGAGTATTAGTAGTAGTAGGCCTATTGATTTTCACTACATTTGCTACAATTTTGTGTACATTTTACCATCAACATCTCTTTATTTCTTGTATCATATACATGCAAATATAGCTCTCCTTAGCCTCTGGGGTAAGCCCATGGGCCTCCAGGGGGCTAGCCCGTTATTCGCTTCGCTCGCAGGGATAGTGGCGCTTCTAGATCACTAACATCTCACAAGTGGTGCTTCACAAAATCTTATTGAGAAGGCCTGGTCTAGAGACATAAAAGGGCTCACTTAAGAGGTCAAACCATGGCTTCGGGTCAATTTTCCTGGTTAGCACAACTTCTTTCTTTTTTTCGTCATCTTTCCGGCAAAGGCCATTGAGGTAGGATATTCTTTGTTTCAAACAAAGGAGATGTTTGCTCTTGTCAATTTATATTCTTTTGTTTTTCAATGCCATCCCAATCGATTTACTCCATATTATTCTTTACCAAATCAAAATTGCTCAAAAACGCTGGATCACTCTCATGGTTCACTGTGATTTTAGTACATGAAAAAGCTTCCTCGTCTGATGCATGCTTTATCAAATGCAAGCGTCAGGCAGAGCTGTAAAATAACATACACTATAATAATATTAAACCATGGATTGCTTTTAGTTTTACTCTGCCTGCGAAATCATCCACACCTATCATGCGCCAAACACCTGAACTTGCGTTCAAATCACTGGGGACAAGTCGCGACCAAAAATGGGTTATTAAATCCGAAAAAACAAAACATCTGAAAAGCCATGATTTTGGGGTCTTCGAATTTTCGTATCCCCATTTGGACCTAATTGTTATCTGTTGGGGTGGGGGTCATCTCTCCCAGACATATTTCAGGCCCTCTGAGTGTTATATATCCTATTTTTATTTGGAAGATATCCTTTTGACCACCCAACTACCCCAATTTATTAAGACACACTACGACAATCTCGGGTTGAAATCTCAATGGTGAGATTTTATTTGGTCGTGAAAGTTATGGCAATTGGCATGTATTATGATAGTCCATTGGATTATGTTTAAAAGTAAATGCAAATAATATGAACACGGTAAACGAAATATTAAACAAGAGGATCCAATAAATTAATATTATGCATGATACTTGAAAATATAGATGGACAATTTGCATTATTGCCGAGTATTGAACATTGTTCCCCCTCCCTGAATCCGAGATTTGAGGCTCACGAAATGCATCGACTTGATTCATGGTATTTCACAACAGCCATGTTGCCAATAATCAGCAAATAGGCCTACACATTCGCTTTCCATTGACCTGTAAATTGTACGTCACTGATTCTTTGGCCTGTAACTTTACGTGCCTTTCCTTTGACGTTTAAACCTAAGACGGTCACATTTTTCTGGAATCATATTTTTCATCATCAAAAGCATTGTCCGCCACGTTTTGTTCCTTCTTTATCAAGACTGAGTCGAGGTCGGTCCCTCTCTCAATCTCTATAACACCATCATTGAAACGTCTCTTCTGCGGCATTGTCATTCTTTTGAAAGATTTAGTCTACTCATCAGCTTCAGTGTCTTTGTCTTGTTTGTCTGCCTCCAATTCATGTGTGTCATCCTGTTCCTGATCATCCATGATTTGAGAGACCTTCATAACCATCTCCATCAGTAGCTCACGTACAAGCACATCATCACATTCTTCTATCATGTCTATGGCGACGGGTTCCTCCTCGTTGCCTATTCCTTCTTCATTGCTTTCATCCACGGAGTCCCAAGGTTTTATAAAGTCATTAATAACAATGACATCCGGAGAAAATCGTACGCCACGACTGGCCTTATCTTGATTCTTCTGAAAAAGCAATATAATGAAGACCAAAAATTAAGATTGCATTTACAAGAAGCAATGTGGAGCTAGGGATTTCATGAGGCATTGTCTGGTCTGTCAAGCAAAAAATTGCATGGCTTGGCTTTGAATTTGCATTGAAATTTGATGGGTGGTTTGATATTTTGTAATTTCAATTTGGTACAGGCCTAACGATTGCAATGACCAATTTCGAGAATTATTTTAGAAAAAGAAGAACAAAACTTATTACAGTTAAAGGGACACTAAGAGATGTGTTGGAGGCAGCGCCCTCAATTATGATAAAAACTGATATTAGTTTATTTTTATAATTGTATTACATGTATGAACTTACACCTATAAGGATTAAGAAAAATCAGCTCTCTTTGTACAAGAAAACGTCGATTCAAAAAATGCTGGTCCCGCGGGACCAGCATTTTACGTCCGACAGTATCCCCGTGCAGTACGCGTGATACATAACGCGAACCATATTTGCATAGAGGGCGTTTTTCAATAAATAGCGATGATATTGTTTTAATCTAGTTTTGCTGTGTTTTTTGTTAGTAGAAACAACAATAATGGCGATTTTTAATGTTCATCTTGAATTCTGAAGTAAATTTTTAAACTTTTCAACACCACTTAATGTCCCTTTAACAGGATTGGAAGAAAAGATTCAAGACGTCTTTGCATGTTAAATAAGTAGCAAAGAAAGTTTGGTCAAAGCATGGGTTTTTGATGTGACTGAATAGTGAATATACAAATGCTTTTATTATATGACGTAATTAATATTTATTGAACCTTACCTCTTTATCGCTATCGACGCAGTTTGATGGATATGTAGGCTCATCAACATCTATCTCTTCATTCAAATCAATTGATGAATAAAAATCACTATTCACTGTGTAAGTTTCATGGTTAAAGTCATAGGAACCACGTCTTGAAGATCTACAACAACAGCAACATAGTGATAACAGTCCAGTCCATAAACTCCTAGAAAGGAAAAGGTAAAAATAAGGACACATGAAAGCAAGTTATACATTTAAGATCAAATAAAGATAACCAGTTTCAAAATGATAGTTGTATTAGTCAAATTTTAGACATGAAGACCGTTAATTAACTTTTAAGTCTAGTATATGTGTTCTCTTTAAAAAGAGAGACTGTTAATAAAAAAGACCAAGTAATGATTTTTTTTAAACGCATGAAATGTAGGCAGTCGCCTTTGATTGTTAGTGATTTGATCTAAGAATGAGCTTATTTGTTCATAAAAATGTGCACATGTTATAAAAATAAATGGTTGGAGTTTAAAACAGAACTTACCGAAGTCGTCCAAACTTCGTCTGTGCAAGTTGCAGGACATGCAAAGAAAGTTGACAGAGAAATTGACGTTAGTTATAATAATAGTATTGAAGTGTTGTCTAATATTCTGCCTATCGGATCAGAAGTCTGCAATATTTCAAATACAATTAATCAAGAATGATGAACTATTTCTTTAGAAAACTCCGTGGTAGGAGTTCCCACTCATGTTAAAATAAGATCAAAAAGTTAATTTTGTCAAAATGGTATCCTTTCAGTGTGCCCGATTCATGTATTTTTATACTATAGGCCTATAGTATCATTTTATATATTGCTGTAAAAATGATAGCCTAGAGAACAACACAATTTCTGCGTTTTATTTTTTTTATAACAAACAGATTATTATTCCAGCACTATCTTCAGTAGACAGCACATGCACTGCAAAAAGGTTGCTTAAAATACGTTGCTAAAAGTACTTTTATCATCCGTTGGTTGACGTGTTGATTAAAATTCATTCAATATATGTAGAAAGAATGTGTAGATGAATAATGCCATTTTAGATAGCATTCGTACAAGGGACAGGTTACTATACCAATTAAAGACAGGGACAAATTCTGATGTATATACTCAGTTCTGTAAAATCAGGAATCGAATCCGAAGGGATATTAAGAAGGCCAAAGCTTCATATTTTTCTAACAAAATTGAGGAAAACAAAAATAATCCTAAAGGTCTTTGGAAGCAATTCAAATCTCTTGGTTACAGCTCAAAAAGTAAAGATCAGTCGCAAATTGTCTTAAATGTGAATGGTAAGAAGTGCTTTAATCCTAGAATAGTGGCCGACTATTTTAATGACTTTTATACTAATGTTGCTGGCAACTTGGTAAAAAATCTTCCGCCTTCGCAAGGGCTTTTTAATACTGATTCGGATGTTTTTAAGAATTATTATAAGGAAAAGGGGACTGAGTCAAAACGTTTTAACCTCTTGCCCATCACTTCCGAATTTGTTTTCAAAGAACTCTGTGCGTTAAACCCAACTAAAAGTACTGGTCTTGATGGTATTCCGGCTAGATTTCTAAGAGACGGTGCTATAGCTATAAAAGATCACTTGGCTCACATCATTAATTTATCTATTAGTTCTAGTTCCGTTCCACAAGATTTTAAAACTGCTCGTGTGAAGCCACTTTTTAAGAAAAAGGATAGGTCAGAAGTTGGTAATTACAGACCTGTGAGTATACTCAGTGTCGCTTCAAAGATTCTTGAAAGGGCAGTCTATACCCAGCTTGAGAGCTATCTAAGAGAGAATAATATCCTTTATAGCTTTCAATCTGGATTTAGACGATCCTTCTCAACAGACACATGTTTAACTCACTTAACCGACTACATTCATAATCAGACCTCTCGTGGTAATTTCACTGGTATGGTTTTAATTGATCTTCAAAAGGCTTTCGACACTGTTGACCATGTCATTCTGTTAAACAAATTAGAGACCATGGGTGTGTCCTCAGTTGAGTGGTTTAGATCGTATTTGAGCGGTAGGAGGCAAATTGTCAATGTTAACCAGGTTGATTCTGCCCCACTGGGAATCACCTGCGGGGTTCCGCAAGGCAGCATCCTTGGTCCTCTCCTATTTCTCTGCTATGTGAATGACATGCCCATCAGTGTCGACTGTAAAGTGTCTTTATATGCTGATGACAGTGGCTTGCTGGTTTCTGGCAAAGATCCCACAATTATTGCGGATAAACTAAGTCAAGAGTTAGAAAATTGCAGACAATGGCTGATTGATAACAAGCTCTCCCTTCATCTTGGTAAGACAGAGGCTATTTTATTTGGTACAAAGAGGAAGCTTAATTCTGTTGATAATTTTTCTGTCTTTTGTAATGGTAATATGATTAATACCTCTTCATCTGTCAAGTATTTAGGTGTCACCCTTGACAATATTCTTTCAGGGGAGTCGATTGCTTTAAATGTTATCAAAAAGGCCAGCGGGAGACTCAAATTTTTATATAGGCACGCTGATTGTTTGAATTTAAAAACCCGCAAGACACTGTGTTCAGCATTGATTATGTGTTATTTTGATTATGCATGCTCTTCCTGGTATTCAGCTATTTCCCAAAAATTCAAAAATCGTTTTCAAACCATGCAAAACAAAATTGTCCGTTTTATTTTGGGTGTGGGACCGCGTACCCATATTGGTCAAAAAGAGTTGGACATGGTAGGGATGTTATCAAGCCGGGATAGGGTTGTGCAACTTAAACTTAACCATGTTTTTAAGATTTTTCATGATTTGTCTCCTGATTATATGAAATTGTATTTTACTAGAGTGTCATCTTTGCATAAATATAGTACCAGGGGTAGCCCGTTCAACTTTGTTGTTCCTTCTTCTAAGGGTCAAGCTAGATTTACTTTTTATAATACTGCTATTCATCACTGGAACTCATTGCCGAGCGAGATCAAGAACACCAATCATTTTAGTTTATTCAAACAATTAGTTAAAAGACACTTGGCGAGTTATGATTCAATTGATTTATGAGCTGGTCTCCCACCTTGTGCTCGTGCCCTGTTTTTATTTGTTTTGTCCTTGTTTTCGTTTGGCGTTTGTGCTTCTTTCGTGATTTTCATTTGTTTTGTTGTTTTTTCTTCTGCCTTTCTATGCTTGTTAAAGGACCCCAATGGAAATAAGCTTTGTGCTCAAAGCTTTTTGGGCTATCCTTGGTACTTTTGCTCATATTTTATTATGTCTATATGTTTTTAAAATAGGTTTGTGCAATCTTTTACATGTTTGTATGCTTAAATGTTTCTCTATATGATGTTTTGAGTACCTAATAAAATCAAATCAAAATCAAATCAAATCAGAAAGTTAGGCGTTGTATAAAAGTAAAAAATCCCCAGCGTTGAGCAATTCGTCGAAAACAATGTCCTTAAAATGTTGGTGGAAACTGTTTCTGTTGTTGCGTAAAAATATTCCACTTTGGCAACTATTGCATGAGCATGAGGACAATCACGCAACAGTTGATGCAAGTTACGCACATGTGAATTTTAGGCAACTGTTGTCCAAAAAAACCAATTTCGTGAGCTGTTGCATACTTGAACAACTGTTGAGTGAATATAATTGCCTAACTTTTGAGTAACTATAATTGTTCAACTGTTGGTGATGGTGTTGGGCAAATTTTATTTAACAGTTGAGCGGTTGCATACTTGAACAACGTTGTGTAAAATGTTGAGTAAATATTTAAGCAACCTTTTTGCAGGGCAGGACCACAATTAGATTTATTCTGTCTTGGCATCCAAAACGAAATACACTGACAAATAGTTTAAAATTGCCATCCTTGTTTGACATATATGTGTTTATGAATATCATTTCAACGGTGGTATAGCGACGTCCCTAGCGATGAATATTGAATAGTCGATTTTTATAGCCAAAAAATACACGACATCATGTGATCGATTTTGCACCAAAATAATCACATAAATATGTTTATGTATTATATAATACTAGCGGCGTACCCTCGCTACGCTCGGGTCCCCGCTAGATGGTTCACATTAACTACCTCTGAAACCACATAAACCCCCTACAACACCCCCAAACCAGGTTGATTTATAACCATATCCCTCCTAACGGCATTATAAACCCGCAACCCCCACCCCCAATCAGGTTGATTTATAACCATATCCCTCCTAAACCATTTACCGTAGCTACTTTATTAACCCCTATATAAAACCTCTCAAACCGCATCAAGTTAACCCTCGGTACATTTAAAACCACATACACCCCCTACAATCGCCCCACCCCCACTGCAACTACACCAACCAACCATTTCCCGCGGCTACTTCATTAACTCTTAACCCCATCCTAAAACATTTCCCGTGGTTCCCCCCCTCCCATGCACACACCCAAACCAGTTTGATTTATAATCCCTTAGATTGTTGTTAGCTAGTAAAGAAATCAGGTTGCTTCATTAACCCCCGCAAAACGCTAATTGTACCATTATAACCCTAGGCCTATCCTAAACCATTTCCCGTGGTTTTACACCGCCCGCTCCCCCCCCCCCCCCCCCCCCCGCCCTCTCCCCCAACATGACAGGCTGTAACCATTTCCCGTGTGGCTTCTGCGCCATGTGTAAGGGTGCGTGTGCCGCGGCAGTGAGACCTTGCGCAAACATGCACGCGACGCGTTACCACGGTAAGATTACGCTGTAGTAGTACGCGCAACGCACAATGTTGTTCAATTCTAGTGGCATTTATGAGCCAAATCTGAGAGGTTTTTTGCTGTTTTTGGAGCCAATTGTTAACCAATTTCAGTGGAATAAACTTTAACACCCTTCCCGTCATTTCCTCTATCTTTCACGCAAATTAGGCGCCACTTTGATTAAAAGCAACGGAGAAATAAGGATAACAAATAAACAAATAAACAAACACACAAACAAACATACACCGTTTCCAGATTTATAGTAGGATGGACTATTTATACCTTCATACCCAGATAGCAAGACTACGTTTGGCAAACGTTCACAGTTCACAGTAAAAACACCATTGATAAGAGATGTCAGATATCATGTATAAGCCTATAGTTTTAACATGTTAAAATAAATTACAAATTCACTACCGAACGGGAATAGTGTATGTAGCTCTGCTGCATCGCCTAGAATTCCCATTACAAGTTACCGGTTCACTACCGGGAGGAAGTGATGTATGTAGCTCTGCTGCATCGCCCAGAATTCACATTATTTTGCCTACTGCGTGTTGCTATACCAAAGATGCTCAATATATAATAAAAACTTGACACAAATAAAATACCCAACATATGGCTATATATAAATTAAGCAACAGTTGCTATACAAAAATGCTCAATATATAATGAAAACAATTCACAAATTAAGCAAAAGTCACAAAATGCCCAACAAATGGTTAATTAATAATACCCAACTGTTGTGTAATTAAAATTGTGCAACTGCTGAGTAACTGGAATTGTTCAACTGTTGGTGAAGACATGTTATCCAACGGTGTTGGGTAAATTTTACGCAACTGTTAAGCGGTTGCATACTTCAACAACGTTGTGTAAAATGTTGAGTAAATATTTAAGCAACCTTTTGCAGTGTGGTCCATACGGTATGCCGGGTGTTATTCAAATGCTTTCTTTGGTAGAAAGTACGTGCATAACATACCAAACATACCAAGTATATCAGTGCTCTTCAACACACAGCTAGAGAATTATAATAAACCAGCTATCATAATGCTATCTTCAGTAGATAGCACGCTGTCAATTTCTGCATTTGATCATTATTCTCAAAATGCCTAAAACTTACCGGTCGTTCTGAATATTCTTCCATTATCAAAGATTAATAAAGTTAGCTTCACAGCAAACGGAAATTAAAGCAAAAGAGCCTGAAATCTTGTAATTATAGCAACAGAGATTCGCACTGGTGTCTTCAGTGAAATCGCCCTCAGAAATGAGTTTGGTGATGTCGTATCCGGGTGAACAATGCGTGCCGTATACGCGTGTGTTCACGCTGCATATCAGTAGCGCGTACTTGCGCAGCAGACGCCCTTTTCATTTGTGACGTCAAATAGGCCGGCCGATACGTAATCTAGTTTTCAAACTATCAATCGCTAGCGGTTTTAGTAGCTCCTATGGCCAGTTCTACACTGCAAAAAGGTTGCTTAAATATTTACTCAACATTTTACACAACGTTGTTGAAGTATGCAACCGCTTAACAGTTGCGTAAACTTTTGGATAACATGTTTTCACCAACAGTTGAATAATTCCAGTTACTCAGCAGTTACACAATTTTAATTACACACAGTTGGGTATTATTAATTAACCATTTGTTGGGTATTTTGTGACTGTTGCTTAATTTGTGAATTGTTTTCATTATATATATTGAGCATTTTTGTATAGCAACTGTTGCTTAATTTATCAAATATAGCCATATGTTTTGTTTGTGTCAAGTTTTTATTATATATTGAGCATTTTTGTATAGCAACACGCGGTAGGCAAAATAATGTGAATTCTGGGCGATGCAGCAGAGCTACATACATCACTTCCTCCCGGTAGTGAACCGGTAACTTGTATTTAGAGAATAAAGGTATTGTTTTTAGACCGTACCCGTGTTATATTGTCTGACATAAATGCGGACGATAGTATTATTTCAAGTAGAACAACGACGCCGCAGGCGGAGTTGTTCTACGCAAAAAATAATACTATCGGAACGCATTTATGTCAGACAATATATATAACACGGGTACGGTCTAAAAACAATACCTTTATTCTCATTCTTAAACAATCATACTTTAGACATTTATCAAAGAAATAAGTACATTTTATTGTCCACATTTGACAACTTTTACCCCTGCTAGGATCGAATAGCCCACAAACATTCCATCCAATCACACGCGATGAGTAAACCATGCGTAAGCGTCGCAGCGCCGGCATAAACGCAGGAAAAGCGCTAAAGACGCACTGCAGAAGTGCGCGTTATGGAGCAAACCACGCATTGTGAAGGTCGGGCGCGCTGTTAAAACGTAAGCCCCACCTCCCCGTGTTCTATTGTCTCATAGAGATGTCGCCGATTTCTCTGAGAACCAATGAGATTGCTTAAACTTTCTTAGCTGTTTAAGAATGGGAATTTCAGGCGATGCAGCAGAGCTACATACACTATTCCCGTTTGGTAGTGAATTTGTAATTTATTTTAACATGAAATTAAACTAGGCTTATACATAATATCTGACATCTCTTATCAATGGTGTTATTACTGTGAACGTTTGCCAAACGTAGTCTTGCTATCTGGGTATGAAGGTATAAATAGTCCTTATTATATAATACATTTACATATTTATGTGATTCTTTTGGTGCAAAATAGATCACATGACATGAACTATTCAGTATATGTCCATGTCGTGTATTTTTTGGCTATCGAAAATCGACTATTCAATATTCACCGCTAATGACGTCGCTATAACACCGTTGAAATGATATTCAAATATATGTCAAACAAGGATGGCAATTTTAAACTATTTGTCAGTGTATTCCGTTTTGGATGCCAAGACAGAATAAATCTAATTGTGGTCCTGCGCTGCAAAAAGGTTGCTTAAATATTTACTCAACATTTTACACAAATATTTACTCAACGTTGTTCAAGTATGCAACCGCTCAACTGTTAAGTAAAATTTGCCCAACATGTTGGATAACATGTTTTCACCAACAGTTGAACAATTCTAGTTACTCAAAAGTTAGGCAATTATATTCACTCAACAGTTGTTCAAGTATGCAACAGCTCACGAAATTGGCTTTTTGGACAACAGTTGCCTAAAATTCACATGTGCGTAACTTGCATCAACTGTTGCGTGATTGTCCTCAATGCTCATGCAACAGTTGCCAAAGTGGAATATTTTTACGCAACATATTTTAGCAACAGAAACAGTTTCCACCAACATTTTAAGGACAATGTTTTCGACGAATTGCTCAACGCTGGGGATTTTTTACTTTTATACAACGCCTAACTTTCTACATATATTGAATGAATTTTAATCAACACGTCAACCAACGGATGATAAAAGTACTTTTAGCAACGTATTTTAAGCAACCTTTTTGCAGTGTACGTATAACACAAAAATAAAATTGTTAAGATATAGATTATTTTATTAGAGGCCTGAACATCACGTGTACACTTTTCGTTGGATTCGACCTTATATGTTATACATACATAGATCACATGACTCACATATCTCACATTGGAGCTCTTTCATCTGGTTGAGAAAAAAATGCAGGTGAATTTATAGTCTAGTCTTATTAAATCTGGGTTTACCGAGAAATACTAGATTCCGAAGAAATAAAAGCTTTTCCACCCATTGAGCTTACTGAAGACCCAAAATAGTACTTTCATTATAGGTTTATACTATATAGATTTAAAGATGTTTGAGTCTCAAAAAGCTCAATTTCGGAAACAATGTAACGCATACGAACAGTGAAGCTTTCCAATAGCCTACAATCTTTGTTTAGGTTTTCAACATAAAGTGTTGTCAGATGTGGGATTCGAACCCACGCCTCCATTCGGAGACCAGAATACCCAATCTATGCAGACAGGAAGGAATAAACCTTGAGTCTGGCGCCTTAGACCACTCGGCCAACCTGACACACGACACACGGTGCAATTCCATGCTTGTTGATTCATTGATAACTTTTGATGCAATTGCTGACGAATACTGTTAAAAAGAATTCTCTAAAAAGGGAATATCGATACCTATATTAACGTCGTACTATTCTGTTTAATTGAGTATTGAGAGGTATCAATAACATTAAATCATGGACTTATCAGTCTGATAAGTCCATGATTAAATTAACTTGTTATCAATGTTAGGGAGCACATAAAAACTCGACCGCCCGGCAACCGCCGGTTCCGTGCAGTTCCGTGAGGTTGCAGCCGGTTTCTATTGTTCTAAACAATGATATGCGGCCCGCCGGTTGTCGCGCGGTCGAGTTTTGATTTGCTCCCTTATTGTTTTACTTTTACTTTTTCGGAAGTGGTATTCACGGCCCGGAAATCAGAAAACATAAATATAACAAATTATGCGGCATAGGTCTATAATATCTTTTTGTATTTGTCTTCACAGGTGGTTAATGCTATAATCTATTACAAGTTTTTTGTTTTTTTTAAGATGGCATTGCATAATTTGTAGTTTTCTATATAGCTTTCGTATGTTACATTTTTTTAAATTTTCTAATAGCTGGGCTATATTAACCATTTTTGGTTAATTTCTTACAATTTTTGGATCCGACCAATCGATGAAGATAGACTATGCCACAATCTCAGGTCTCAATTATGAGGTTTGATTTTATTATCGATATATAAGCTTGAAAAAGTTATCTTATGAATTAAATCTAATCATACGAGATAAGAATTATGTCGGAAAATCATAAGCAGAATGCAGTGTCCGGATTTTGAGATTAAGGCCCCTCTTAAAATTCACAATGAGAAACTCACAAAACGCTATGATTTGATTCGTGGTATTTGAAGGGCCTTATGGTTCTTTGGTCTGCAACTGAGCGTGTTCGTCCTGTGACGTTTGAAACTAAAGGCAGCTGTTTTTCCAAGAAGGATTTGTCTATCAAATACCGTAGCCAGCGTATATCAAAAGTCTGTGAAACGCAATAATCATTCTGTTGAAAACCGAACGATTTAGTCTGTTCAGATGGTCTCATCCTATTTGTCTTGTTCATCTGCTTCCATTTCATATGTATCATCCTGCTACACTGCAAAAACTCCGGTGTTAAACTGCAACACTGAGCCGGTGTTACGCTCCTGGTGTTACGTCAACACCATAGGAATAACTGATGTAACACTTCTCATGGTGTTAAATTTCTTGTGTTAGACTTGGTGTAAGAATAACTCCCATGGGTGTCACTATTCCACACATGCGCACGGGGGTGGGTTATATTGGGTTTTTAACACTTTGGATTGTATATTTATACATTTGATCTATTGATTCGATCTGCAACATGCACCATTCCATAATTAAATGGCAAGTAAGAACATTAATTAACAAAAACGTTCAAGTTTTAATAAATTTGAACTGTTGAACAGTGAAATATGTTATTTGTAAGTATTTTATTGTTAAAGTACTTCAACTTATCTAACATTAATATTTTAACACCAGAAGGTGTAAAAATAATAATATTTTAACACTAGAAGGTGTAAAGTTTTTAATGTTTCAACACCAGAAGGTGTAAAATTGTTACTGGTGTTGTCATATTGTAACACCCATTGGTGTTATATTTAACACCAACGTTGTAACACTAGTGATGGTGTCATTTTAACACCAGGTGGTGTGGTCCTATAGTGAATCCGTACTGGTGTTAAATTTAACACCCGTGGTGTTAAATTTAACACCACAGTTTTTGCAGTGTACTGATTATCCATGATAGTGAGAGACCTTCATCACCATCTCCATCAGTAGCTCACGTACAAGCTCATCGTCACTTTCTTTTTTGGGGGCAACGAGTTCCACAATTTTTCTATTCCTTCGTCGCGGCCTTGCAAGTCATCAGTTTTGCTCTTCTCAGGGTTGGGATCCCAAGCTTTTAAAAAGTCATTAATAATAATGACATCTGGAGGAAAACGAACTTGTCGAATCTCCTCAGCTTGAAGATTTCGCTGGAAATTTGTAAGATAAGGTTAGATAAAGTTAGTAACGCATTAGGTCTAATGGTTATCGTGTGTATAAGAAGCAGCGGAGAACATAAATTTTTGTCATCTCGGGTAGTAATAAACCTATCACTAATTAAATTGATAAAACCAATTTTTACCACAAAAAGAGTTACCTCAATGAAATTAACGGAATAAGTATAGGAAACATTTCCCCCATCACATCGCGAGTGTTTAAATTTGAAACACTATTTTTTATTTTTTTTTATATATTGTTGAAACCTGGTATAGGCCTAGATCATTCTGGGACACCCTGTATATGCTGCAGAATTATACATTTACTACTGAGGCTATTTAACTTAAATTAAAATAAAGCAAAAAAGTACTCACGTTTCGCAGCACCTGGTAACGTACGCCGAACTCCACAGGCAGATACAAAATGGCCGACTAAAACTTTGTGCCACATCAAGTGATATGCTGACACCGCAAGCAGGGAGTCAGCAAAACTCCAAAAGCAGTGTCATCCGGTACTGACGCCTCTTCACCATTATGATTTGCTAAGAAACCTTAGCACCTCGGGGAGTAATTATATGTAATTTGACAATGTTTTCGGTATAAATTAATAAATGACACCGAAGAGTGTCGGTTAAACACTCTAGGGAGTTACAGAATTAATCCAATCATTTGTATTTACTGTCATCATTGATAAATAACACCTACTTTAGAGTCAAAATTATTCATGTCAACGGGTCATTTCAGTGGAGCACCCAAAATGTGTCCCAATGACACCTTGGTACTTGGTACTTGGTAGTGTAATCCATATACAGCTGTAAAGCTAAACTTGGATGTGGCGCAGTGATGACGTCATACAGCAAGTTTGTGCAAGTAAAAAGGTGGACAATGGAGAGAGAATAAGACGATCTCCAGAACAAATAATGGTGATGACTGGACGAAAAAGACGAAATAAACTCAGGGTGCACTATATACAGGGGGTTGACAGCTTACAGGAGTCTGGATCCAACTGGGGGAAGCATCGCCCGGATGGATGGCATAGCGGCTTTCCTGAAGACCAGAATGGATGGGGCCGAGACTGTAGTGGCTGGTAGGCTGTTCCAGATGCGGATGGATCGCGGATAAAATGAGAATTTGAAGGGGTCGATTGTGCATTGGATGACGTTGAATTTGAGTTGGTGATCATGTCTTCCAAAGAAGGTGGCAGGTGAAACACACGGTGGAAATTTGATGTTGACCAGGCCGTGGTGGATCTTGAAGAACATCACTGATTGGGCAAGCAGTCTGCGATGGTGGAGCGAGTCCCATCCTAAGGATGTTATTAAGGGTGTCACGTGGGTCTCTCTGCTATAATCACGATGTATGAAGCGGGCTGCCGCACGTTGTACTCGCTCGAGGCTGTTACTGTTGATGTTGCATGTGGATTCCACGCCTCAGACGCATACTCCAAACGAGGGCGCACTAGTGACTCATATGCTTTGGTTTTAACATCCTTTGTGCATGGTGTTAGTGTGCGTCGTAGCAGACCTAGGGTTCTGTTCGCTTTCTTGACAGTCTTCTCGCAGTGTGTATTCCAGCGTAGGTCATTTGAGATGGTGACGCCTAGGTAAGTACTCATGGTGATCAACAGTGTTAAGAGGCTTGCCAAAGATGCTGTACTGGAAGTGGCTTTTATTCCTTTTCCGGGTTATGTGAAGTACTGCACACTTTGCTATGTTGAACTCCATGAGCCAATTGCTAGACCAATCTGCGAGCTCCTGTAGGTCCTGCTGTAGGATGTTGTGATCATCTGGAGTGATGATCTCCCTGTAAATGATGCTATCATCAGCGAAGAGACGAAGGGTTGACTTTGTGTTGTCTTGAATGTCGTTGATGTATAGCAAGAACAATGCAGGGCCTAGGACTGAGCCTTGGGGAACCCCAGAAGTGACTGGTGCCCATGTTGAGTGTTTGCCGTTGACTACCACTGCTTGTTTTCGGTTGGCGAGGAATGCATTAACCCAGTGAAGCGTGGACCCTCTGATTCCATAATAATCCAGTTTATGGGATAGATGATGATGTGACACCTTATCAAATGCCTTGCTAAAGTCCAAGAGAATGACATCTGTTTGTCCACGTGCCTCAAGGTTGGCTGCCCAGTCATGGATAGATGACAGTAGTTGGGTGACCGTGGAGAGCCGCTCACGAAAGCCATGCTGTGAGTCTAGTAGGATGTTATGAAGGCTGAGATGTTTTGACATGTGACTAAGGACGATGTGCTCAAGGATTTTACAGCACAGGCAGGTTAGTGATATGGGTCTGTAGTTGGCCGGATCCGACTTTGGGCCTTTCTTGTGGATGCTTGTGACAAGTGCTCTTTTCCATTGGTCAGGAATAACACCTCTGTTGATGGATTGTTGAAACAGTAGGGTAAGAGCTGGGGCAATTTCATCTGCTACGGTCTTGAGTAAGCGAGGCGGGATCTCGTCGGGGCCACTTGCTTTGGATGGATTTAGTTTCAGGAGTTGGCTACGCACACCTTCACAGTGGACAGAGAGTTGGTCAATGCTTAGATACGTGGAAAATATACCAACCAGGCAATCTTATAGCAATGTTATCTTCACTAGACAATACATAGAAAATATACCAACCAGGTAATCATATACCAATGTTATCTTCACTAGACAATACGTGGAAAATATACCAACCAGGCAATCATATACCAATGTTATCTTCACTAGACAATACGTGGAAAATATACCAACCAGGCAATCATATACCAATGTTATCTTCACTAGACAATACGTGGAAAATATACCAACCAGGCAATCATATACCAATGTTATCTTCACTAGACAATACGTGGAAAATATACCAACCATGCAATCATATACCAATGTTATCTTCACTAGACAATACGTGGAAAATATACCAACCAGGCAATCATATACCAATGTTATCTTCACTAGACAATACGTGGAAAATATACCAACCAGGCAATCATATACCAATGTTATCTTCACTAGACAATACGTGGAAAATATACCAACCAGGCAATCATTTACCAATGTTATCTTCACTAGACAATACGTGGAAAATATACCAACCAGGCAATCATATACCAATGTTATCTTCACTAGACAATACGTGGTCAACATACCAAGTATGAGAGCTATCTTCAGTAGACATGATAGACAGCGTGTGAAAAGTATACCAACCAGGCAACCATACTAGTGCTCTCTTCACTAGACAGCACGTGGATAACATACCGGTAATTATCAGTGTTTTCTTCAGTAGGCAGCACGTGGATAGCATAAACTAATACAATCCAATGTTATCTTCAATTTCGTCATTAGCAAATTGATGTTCTTAAAATACTTAATACTTTACTGGTCGTTCTGGATATTCTTCCATTATCAAAGAGAGATAAAACAGCAAACGGAAACTAAAGCAGAAAAAGCTCGAAATATTTTCGTCAATTGTAGCAACAGAGATACTTTTTATCAAAGAGGGGAAATATATATAACGTTATCCCCCAAAGTATTGGCTCCGGCCTATGAACCCCAAACTCAAAAGGAGATAGGCACTTAGAGAGTATGAGGGATATGACTATGAGGCTGTATATATAAGGAAATAGGCCGTACTATTTATTTTCCATGGGAAATAGTTCCTTTTCAATATTATAATATTTATTAATCTGGAAAGGTAGCAGTGCTTAATGTTATCTGACATGTGGGCCTATTATAGCTTTTGTTCTCTAAGATACCAGTGCATAATTCTATCGATTTCTATTCATTTTGATATTAATTCACAGGCATTTGTACGTATATAAAGACAATCGATATGCCTGAATTGACCTCAAAATAGTTGATGTAATCCTAAACATCAGTTGCCTTGCCAGTCGACACATTTGCTGTACGGCGAGTGTTTTGACAACATTCAAGCATTTTGCTATGGGCCTACGTAATTTAGACATTTGCATAACGATCTTTCAAAATATTTGGCATAAATATGTGAATGGTTATAAAAACCAGTCTAAATACACGATGTCCAGTTAGACATGCTCTGACTCCATTAACACATTTGCTGTAAAGTTAGGCATTTTGTATTAATACCATTCAAAACATTTGGCGTAAAGTTAGGCAGTTTGTATCAATACCTTGTTCAGTCAAAACATTACCAATCGATCATTGTTATAATGTAAAGTTAAACATTTAGGCATTTTTGTTGACGCTAGACCCAATTTGGTGTCAATATAGGCATTTGTATCAACATCTTTTGAAAACATTTGGTGTTAATTTTAAGTTAGGGACCTTAAAACATTTAGTGTGAACTTTAACATGTTTCGACACCAACTGAATGTCAATGTCTTCTGCAGTAATTCAAGGCGTCCCAACATTGACAGATTGATTGTGGACAATTGTTGTTAAATATGTCCTTTTCAGTTCTTAACAAAATAAACATAATTTAAAGTTCAGAAAAAACATTACGCACATAATGTCCAAAACGTGTAAAGCGTTCCAAAATTGTAAGTCTATTCAAAGACATTACACCCGGGCTTCTTTGGTCTCTTTTGTGACGCGTGATCTGATGATTTATTAGATAGACATTTTGTTTCAGTACAAGGGATCTTTTGACGACCAAGATTAAAATTCTTCCATAACTCCTTAAATATTACCGCGTCCGTCTCTTCAGACAGTATCCTATAGTTTTCAGGAAAACCTCATTCAGTTAAGCAACATGGTCAAAGTGATACTGGAGAAGGTTCACTAACAAAATACATTGCAATGGTGGTAACAAAGACGCCTGAGACGCAACAGTAAGACATGTCTTTTGAGATGTGTCCCCACAAGACTGAAGTCACGTCCAAAGGCAAGACAAGTCTAACCAAAAGAAAAGAAATCAAGACTTGTTTCAAATCTGGCTTCACGGGACATGGGAGACATGATGTTTCTGGATAGACATGTATTCCATAGAGATGCGACTTCTGTATTGTAGGGACAAGTCGAAAAACTGGCTTCAAGTGAAAGACATGTCTTACTTTTGCGTTTTGAGGGGTCTTACATTGCGTCTTCAGGCAAGATACGTGTCTTGAATTGTTATGTTTTGTATTGTTGAAGACACGTCTATATCCAAGACCAGTGGCGTGCGCAGGATATTGTGAGTGGGGGGGGGGGGGGCCCACTGGTCATAAATGAAATTCCCCCGACTCAGATTCTTCTCAATTCCCCCGATGTACCAAAAAATAGTAAAAGGTAGCCCCAATTTTGTTTGCAGTCACCTCGTGAATTTCACGTAGGCCTAAGTGGGGTGGGGGGGGGGGGCGGGGGGGGTTCAAAAAAATTCAGTTTTTTTCTACAACATTTCCTTCTTTTACCAACTTGGTGCATAAATGTGTCAACTAGGCCTACATGTACAAATTTGCTGACTACTTGTATATTTGGATTACACCTACTCCCCACACAAAAAACATCTAGCGACGGCCCAGCCCCAACTGGCAGTAGTCACCCGACTGACAGGAAGTTTCACCCGACTATTTTCAATACTTGGGGGCCTAGCCACCCCCCCCCCCCCCCCCCCCCCCTTGCGCACGCCACTGTTCAAGACACGATAGTTAACGCTTTCCACGCGGCTATTCATTTTACCATACACAAAACAGATTTTTCAGAAAGATTACTGACCAAACACTAGGCATGTTTGTACTTATTTCAATGCATTTCTAATGGTGATTCCAAATATGGTAATGAAATTCAACAATTTTGACATTTATGAAACATTTTGTAAACATTTTGAATGTCGTCTGCAGCCGCCTGCCGCATGGAAAGCGTTAAGACACGAATTGTACAGTGTACACTCACTGGTAAACGGTAAACCTGATGAGGAGTACTTGCATGAAGGTGCTGCCAGATTTGTCAGAATCAATTGGGCTTTATACACAATTCTATTTCACACGCATGGTTTTGCTGACCATTTGCACTTGCAACTTGTTGAGAAGATTCCCGAACAAATCTTGAGTCAGTCTGGATGTCAAACGATCAAGTTCTGTTGGTATTTCAAAAGTAGTTTAATTCATCTGAGTAACTTTGAAGAAAATCACTGATTTGTTATTGCTCATCCTAAAACTTCTCATTATATTAAATCCTTTCCTATTGTTAATTGAAGCTTATTTCTTTTATTTTCATTTGTACTGATATTTTAAAGAAAACACTACATGAGACGGTTTCTACATGTTATCGATTTATAAACAAGGTAATGATAATGATTTTTTTTTTTTTTTTAAATAGTTTTTGAGAAATCTTTCGGATCTCTCAATGCCCTTCAAACACCATACCTTTTAGTCAACTGTATTATATTGGCCTACCACCATGTTTCTTTAAAGGCTCCGTCGAGATTGTTGTTGAAATTTGTAGAGAGAAAAAACCGGAACATCTCCAAAACCATGAATGATGTTTGGCTATATACAAATCCTCAATGACGTAGCCTTTGACGTATGAGATGAACCAAAAATCGTCACTTACGATGCGGTTACGATGTCGAGAGCCACGGACAGACATTTGGTAAGAAAGAGTGGTACTTTATCACTATGTAGTCTCCAAAATGTATAATGTAAGCAACGGCTTATTATTTAATAGTTTGAAAGAATTGTACGATCCAATGTTATCCAGTCGGCAGAACGTGGACAACATACCTACTATTAGTGCTATCTTCAGTAGAAAGCATGTAGTTTACATACCAATTATCACATAGAAAATATACCAACCAGGCAATCATATAACCAATGATATCTTCACTTGACAACACGTAGACAACATACCAACTAATAGTGCTATCTTAAGTAGACAGCGTATGAAAAATATACCAACCAGGCAACCGTACCAGTGCCTTCTTCACTAGACAGCACGTGGATAACAATACCAGTAATTATCAGTGCTATATTCAGTAGACAGCACGTCGAGGGCATAAATTATTAGTACCATCCAATGTTCTCTTCAATAGACAGCATGTGGATAACGTACCATGGTCCATTTCGTCATTAGCAAATTGATATTCTTAAAATACTTAAAACTTTACCAGTCATTCTGGATATTCTTCCATTATCAAAGAGAAATAAAACAGAAACTAAGCAGAAAAAGCTCGAAATATTGTCAATTGTAGCAACAGAGATGGCGATTTTTATCAAGTGATTTTGATTACCCTGGTCTGATCTTGACCCTTTTTAATCTGGCAAGAATATTTCTTAGTTTATTTGTGATTAAAGTTCATACTTAATACCTGTCATTAGTTTTTCAGGCATAGATCCCATGACAAATATACTATTGTCATACTACAGTTATACTACAGTTAGAGGGGAAATAGATATAACGTTTTCCCCTGAAGTATTGGCTACCGGCCTATCAACCCCGAAGGGAGATAGGCACTTAGAGAGTATAGAGGGAAAAGAGATTGATCTATTTCCATGATATAAATCATGAAGGCCTAGTATTTCTAATCTAGGAATGAGGCTGTAGGGAAATAGTATACAAATATTTACTGCTCTTGAGGGATCTGGTGGAATCTATTGGGCCCCGAGGTGAACTGGAGACCGTGGGGTACTATTTTTCCGAGACCGAAGGTCGAGGGAAAATAGTACCCCGCGGTCTCCAGTTCACTGAGGGGCCCAATAGATTCCACCAGATCCCGAATAAAGAGCAGAAAATATTTGTTTGATATCCGTCATCAATATATTTCTTGTTCATTAATTTGTTAAAAGTAGATTCTCAAGACTGAGCTAAGCCTAGGCCTTACTAGGCCTAAGACTAAGCTTTGTAAATTTTAGCCTAGGCCTAGGGCCTAAGGCAACGATAAATATTAAAAAAATTAAAAAAATACTCACCACCTGGCACTAGTACTAGAGTAGCTGCAAAGTCAAAAGCTAACTGTTCAAAAGTTTCAAATAGTTCCAACTCACGAACTGTTCAATTCAAATTTCATTCGGTTTCCAATGGTATCTCAACGTATACACACTACCATTTATGATTTTGGTAGTGAAGTCCACAGGCGTTTTCCATTAAAGTGTAATCGGCGTTGGTTTCCTTGCAAAATTCGCGAAAAACTGACATCCCATATTTTATTTGTTTTTTAGTGTTCTCGCTGTCTGTGCGATAAATTGAGTCAATTGATCCTCATTTACACGCCGAAAGAAACCGTGGAGTTTCACCAGCAGCCGCCATTGTTACTGTTGTCGTCTGTTTACGTTTTAAGGCTTGTCAATCCTAAAGTCAACTGTCATAATATTAACATAAAGAGAACTTTGACACGTAAATCGAGGTCATAGGGTAATAGTAGACTATTTCATTCTCCAAATAGTACCTCTCTCCCTCGTCAATAGCATTTTTGGTCTTCTTGCCTAATGGTGAGACTATTTTTGATCATGTGACACACTTTTAACCAATTAATGAACAGGAATATATTGATGAAGGATATAAACCGTAGTATCCCATTGGGAATAGTTCCTTTGGTTTGGAATTGGTCTATGAAATGTCATGATTACTTTATGAA
Organism: Ophiura sarsii; assembly: GCA_035610835.1. Lineage (NCBI taxonomy): Eukaryota > Metazoa > Echinodermata > Ophiuroidea > Amphilepidida > Ophiuridae > Ophiura > Ophiura sarsii. The sequence continues at coordinate 61,079,089 of CM069451.1, forward strand.
TACACATGAGTGTAATATTTTACTCTTTGAAGCACTTTCCTCGGTTGCACAATGTTTCAGGCAAACTATTTCAATTTTACTGAAGCTTGGTCTACCGAGGATTGTAGGCCCAATATTGCTAGATAAGTCTACCGAAGAAAATAAAGTAATTTCGGCCCGTAGGCCTACTGAATGATGAACGCTTCAACCTAAAATAGTTATTTCATGATGATGCAAGACGTTTATACTTTATAAAGTTCAACTTTAAAAGCAGTGAAACGCACAATACAATGTTGACAAGTTTGGAAATGGGCCTACAATCTTTGTTCATTTATAACTTTCCAGATAATCGAGTCTCAGAAAGTTCAACTTTAAAAGCCGTGAAACGCACAATAAAATGTTGACAACTTTGGAAAAGGGCTTACATTCTGTGTTCCATAAATAGTGTCAGATGTGGGATTCTAACCCACGCCTCCATTCGGAGACCAGAATACCCAGTCTATGCAGATAGGAAGGAATTCTAAACCTTGAGTCTGGCGCCTTAGACCACTCGGCCAACCTGACACACTTGGTTGACTTATTGTTGATAACATGTTTTAGGTATTAGCATGACAATTGGCAATGGTTGATTAACTACTGCTAAAATAATTCTTTAAAAATGGAATATCGATACCTCGATTAAAGTTAAAGTTGTGTTGTATTGAAAGATATTAATTACATTGAATCAATAGTCATCAATGACTGTTTTACATTAACCAACATTTTCATAAGTAGTTTTATATTAAAACAAATAGTTATTTCCTGATGATGCAATACGTTTATCATTTATAACTTTCCAGATAATCGAATCTCAGAAAGTTCATCTTTAAAAGCAGTGAAACGCACAATAAAATGTTGACAACTTTGGAAATGGGCCTACACTCTGTGTTCCAAAAATAGTGTCAGATGTGGGATTCGAACCCACGCCTCCATTCGGAGACCAGAATACCCAGTCTATGCAGATAGGAAGGAATTCTAAACCTTGAGTCTGGCGCCTTAGACCACTCGGCCAACCTGACACACTTGCTTGATTTATTGTTGATAACATGTTTTAGGTATTGGCATGACAATTGGCAATGGCTGATTAACTATTGCGAAAAATAATTCTTTAAAGGTAGATGACCCGATCACATTTTCGTAACACAGAATTGTTTCAAACATACGGAGATTTTCATATCATACGAAAGCTCGTATTTTTCTCATCATCATACTGAAATTTGACGGCCTAAATCGGTATAATTACGGAGAAATCGATGAAATAACGTCGAATTACCGCGAATGGTGGTAACCACCGATATAGTTTGTGTACTACTCAATGGATACAGTTCACAGCATCTTGTGCGTCTAAAAAGAGAACCATTAGAGCTATGCAACTCAAACTTTGGAACACGACTTTTTTTCAGGATGACCTTTCATGTAGAATAGAAAACTTCAAGTTGAAAATCGGAACATCTACCTTTAAAAAGGGAATATCGATACCTCGATTAAAGTTAAAGTTTTGTTCTATTGAAAGATATTAATTACATTGAATCAATTGTCATCAATGATTGTTTTACATTAACCAACATTTTCAGAAGTAGTTTTATATTAAAACAAATAGTTATTTCATGATGATGCAATATGTTTATCATTTATAACTTTCCAGATAATCGAGTCTCAGAAAGTTCAACTTTAAAAACAATGAAACGCACAATAAAATGTTGACAACTTTGAGAATGGGCCTACACTCTGTGTTCCAAAAATTGTGTCAGATGTGGGATTCGAACCCACGCCTCCATTCGGAGACCAGAATACCCAGTCTATGCAGATAGGAAGGAATTCTTAACCTTGAGTCTGGCGCCTTAGACCACTCGGCCAACCTGACACACTTGGTTGACTTATTGTTGATAACATGTTTTAGGTATTGGCATGACAATTGGCAATGGTTGATTAACTACTGCTAAAATAATTCTTTAAAAATGGAATATCGATACCTCGATTAAAGTTAAAGTTGTGTTGTATTGAAAGATATTAATTACATTGAATCAATTGTCATCAATGATTGTTTTACATTAACCAACATTTTCATAAGTAGTTTCATATTAAGACAAAATAGTTATTCATGATGATGTAATACGTTTATCATTTATAACTTTCCAGATAATCGAGTCTCAGAAATTTCAACTTCAATAAAATGTTGACAACTTTGGAAATGGGCCTACACTCTGTGCTCCAAAAATAGTGTCAGATGTGGGATTCGAACCCACGCCTCCATTCGGAGACAAGAATACCCAGTTAATGCAGATAGGAAGGAATTCTTAACCTTGAGTCTGGCGCCTTAGACCACTCGGCCAACCTGACACACTTGCTTGATTTATTGTTGATAATATGTTTTATGTATTGGCATGACAATTGTCAATGGTTGATTAACTACTGCTAAAATAATTCTTTAAAAATGGAATATCGATACCTCGATTAAAGTTAAAGTTTTGTTGTATTGAAAGATATTAATTACATTGAATCAGTCATCAATGATTGTTTTACATTAACCAACATTTCCATAAGTAGTTTTAAAACAAATAGTTATTTCCCGATGATGCAATACGTTTATCATTTATAAATTTCCAGATAATCGAGTTACATAAAGTTTAACTTTAAAAGCAGTGAAACGCACAATAAAAGGTTAACAACTTTGGAAATGGGCCTAAAATCTGTGTTCTAAAAAAAATGTCAGGTGTGGGATTCGTACACACGCCCCCATTCGGAGACCAGAATACCCAGTCTATAGGAAGGAATTCTAAACCTTGAGTCTGGCGTCTTAGACCACTCGGCCAACCTGACACACTGCTTGGTTGGTTTATTGTTGATAACATGTTTTAAGTATTGGTATGACAATTGGCAATGGTTGATTAACTACTACGAAAAATGATTCTTTAAAAATGGAATATCGATACCTCGATTAAAGTTAAAGTTTTGTTGTATTGAAAGATATTAATTACATTGAATCAATTGTCATCAATGATTGTTTTACATTAACCAACATTTTCATAAGTAGTTTTATATTAAAACAAATAGTTATTTCATGATGATGCAATACGTTTATCATTTATAACTTTCTAGATAATCGAGTCTCGGAAAGTTTAACTTTAAAAGCTATGAAACGCTCAATAACATGCTGACAACTTTGGAAATGGGCCTACAATCTGTGTTCCAAAAATAGTTTCAGGGGTGGGATTCGAAACCACGCCTTCATTCGGAGAAAAGAATACCCAGTCTATGCAGATAGGAAGGAATTCCAAACCTTGAGTCTGGCGCCTTAGACCACTAGGCCAAACCGACACTTGGTTGGTTTATTGTTGATAACATGTTTTAGGTATTGGCATGACAATTGGCAATGGTTGATTAACTCCTGCGAAAAATGATTCTTTAAAAATGGAATATCGATACCTCGATTAAAGTTAAAGTTTTGTTTTATTGAAAGATATTAATTACTTTGAATCATTTGTCATCAAGTATTTTTTTTTACATTAAACAACAAGTATTTTTATATTAAAACCAATAGTTATTTCATGATGATGTAATACGTTTATCATTTATAACTTTCCAGATAATCGAGTCTCAATTGTCATCAATGATTGTTTTACATTAAACAACGTTTTCAAAAGTAGTTTTATACTAAAACAAATAGTTATTTCATGATGATGCAATACGTTTATCATTTATACCTTTACAGATAATCGAGTCTCGGAAAAGTCCA